>CM070011.1:38339840-38527340 GCA_036247105.1 Cirrhinus mrigala | reverse complement strand
ATGCAGCACCGTGGGGCGAATTCTCATTCACTGACTAATAGCATCAGCAACCAGTCTGATAACTTCTGTACATCCTGCTGTCCAAGAAACCGCCCGGGGGTTTGGCTCATAGTGCGTGTGAGTGTATGTGTGTGTGTGAACGCCACCCAGGCAGCTGCATAGTAAATGCATCTCTTGGCAGCAACCAGGTGCAGCTCAACATCTTGTTTTCTTTCATTAAAAAATGAGAAGTGATGCACGTATAGAGTAAAAGCCGCTTCTTCTGACTAGCTTTGTGGCTGTGTGTGTGCGCCAATAATCACACAGCTGCTGCGGATGACGGGCAGCTGCGATATTTGATCCCGGCAGCCAGTTGTGTCGGAGATGTTACAGGGCAACGACCTTCTAGGAGAGCGACTGAACTGACAGACAAGAATATGCTGTAGATGTGTTGCTTTCCAGCTGTGCCATCTCACTTGAGTTCGACTACCCCGTGCATTTTTGATGACATGCATCCATAGCGCCTACCTCAGCGATGTCTCCGATGGCGAAAATATTCGGCACGGATGTGGCTTCGTCAGCGGCTACGATTATCTTCCCAGTTTCTTTGTCGGTCCCAACACCAGCCTTCTCCAAATTGAGGGTTTTGGTTTCAGGGGCTCTGCCTAGGGTCAAAGAGAAGAAAAGTAATGACAGGTAGAGCGACATATCGGACAGGCTTAAGGTTGGAGTCAACTGCTCAGCCTGTTGGGAGAATTTAGGGGTGGTTTTGCGCTTAGATTAGAGGGCAAAATCTTATCCAGTGATTAGAAAAGAAAATACAAGCACAGCTGGGGTAGGGAGTTTCTGTGTGGTGGTCTGACAGAGGGCGTAATGAGGAGACCTGGATGCATATCCCATCAGCCACCCGGGGCCTGCAGTGTCATTTCTGTCACTTCCTATCCGAGGACTGAGAGAGGCTGTCGACACTTGTCCATCTACATCCCCCTTCCCCCATTCACGGCGTCTTAGACACGCACACACAAGACTCAAGTCCCAGTGCCTTTGTGGGTATCACAATAAACAATGTTTGCAGCAGAAGCCATGGGTACCCATGTAGATGCTATCAGCCAGCAAGAACAACAAACCTTAAGCCCCTTTTCCTGCCTCAAGCTCAGAAACAACTTCCTTCTGCTCCACTACATAAAGTCGTGAGTCACAGATACGACTCAAGTGTATTCATCGATTACTCTGAGAAATAGGTAGAGATGTTGAAACAAGTTATAGAGAGACAATGTTTAAAAACAGATGCACAAAATAATCAATAAAACATTTTTGTTCAGCTTTTCTGACAGACAGATATTAAAACGAAGTTTGAAGCTTGGGTACTTATTGTTATATACAAAGTACAATGCAAAAATGAAATAAAATTAGATTCAACATCAAAATACATGTGTTTGTGGTTGTGTGTGTGTGTATGTATATATAGTAATGCTTTTTAAAGAAGCCTTTTCTGCTCATCAAGACTGTGTTTATTTGTTTAAAAATACAGCAAAAACAGTAATATTGTGAAATACTATTGCAATTTAAAATAGTGGTTTTCTATTTTAATATACTTTAAAATATACTTTATTCCTGTGATGCAAAGCTGAATTTTTAGCATTATTATAGTCTTCAGTGTCACATGGTTCTTCTGAAATCATTCTAATATGCTGATTTATTATCAATGTTGCAAACAGTTGTGCTGCTTAATATTTGTTTCTGGAACCTGTGATACTTTTTTCAGGATTCTTTAATAATTAAAATGTTAAAAAAAGCAGCTTTTATTTCAAATATAAATCTTCTGTAACAATATACAGTACTGTTAAAAGTTTGGGGTCAATAATTTTTTTTTTCTTTCTTTGTTTGAAAGAAATTAATGTTTTTTATTTTATTCAGCAAGGATGTGTTAAATTGATAAAAAGTGATAGAAATATTTGTATATAGTAAATAGAGCTTAAAATATAGTACATATAGTAAATATAGTAAAAAGACTATATATATATATATTAAAATAGAAAACATTTTAAATTACAGTATTATTTTATAATATCACTTTTTTTCTGTATTTTTGATCAAATAAATGGAACTTTGAGTATAAAAGACGTCTTTAAAAACATTAAAAATCTTATGAATAAATAAAAATTTATTAATTAACTTAAAAACTGTACGTTTTTGTAATTTAAAATGTACAGTAAAACTCACCTATAATAATAGTGTTGTTTAATTTTATTTTGGCAATAAAATAATACTGAAGTAGATTTTACACTTATTTCTATGGCTGTGTTAAAGGATGTTGCAACTATACAGGCTCAGAAGTTTATAAACTACAAGCTCTGCCGGTGCAATTTACATGAAAGACATCCTTTGTTTTACACCACATTCCTTCAGCAACAAAACCCTCAAGATATCCTTCACAGCCCATGGAAAAAGAACGTCCTTGACTTTGTGTGGGCAAAGGCAGCCTGATAATAGTGAGACTGCACATTTTATTGGTTCATTTGAAAAAACTATGATTACAGTAAACCGGGAAAAGTACCAGTAACTGCGTCAAACTGGAGCGGGCAATTCCTGCACTGCACTTCCTGTCTCTTTTTCTGTCTGATTTGGGCTCTTGGAACTTCGCTGGGCATTGTGAAGGCTGGACACAACAACACAGGACCACTGATAAGGACTGCGCCTGAGAATTCAAACCCACACCTTCTCACTCTCTCTCTCTCTCTCTCTCTCTCACACACACACACACAAACAGCTGGCTCTGATAATGCACAAGAACAAAGCCTGGAGTTGTACAAGACAGAAATCTCAAGGCCAACATGTTAATTAGCCACAACAATCTGCCTGGCAAGACTTTAAATGAGCCTTATCGACTCAACCGGCCAGAGAGAAAAATGGAAGAAACAAGGATTAAGCTGCCTCCCATTCCAGTCACATATGAAATGAGTGTGAGATCTGTAATTCTCCACAGTGATTTTAATTAAATTTTACTGCACAGTAGCAAAGAACAGCTCCTGGCAAATATAATGCGTGTAAAACAGATGCCCTGAAATGAATTAAACTGAAAGAATAGCTTAGCTTAGGGCCCTAGACAGAATAGAGAATTAATATTACAATATGATCAAAGTTTCCTCTAAAAAACATTCCAAAGTGATGATTACTACTGTAAAACAGTAATAAACTAATATGTGTGTGTATATGTATATATATACATATAATATTTTGACTTTATTCTCAAAATATATTGACTTTATTCTTGAGATTTTAACTTTATTCTCAAAATATTTTTACTTTATTCTCGTGATTTTAACTTAATTCCCAAAATATTTTTACTTTATTCTCAAAATACTTAGACATTATTCCTGTAATTTCAACTTTATTCTCAAAATATTTTGACTTCATTCTTGAGATTTTAACTTTATTCTCAAAATATTTTTACTTTATTCTTGTAATATCAACTTAATTCCCAAAATATTTTGACTTTATTCTCAAAAAAATGTACTTTATTCTTGTAATTTCAACTCTATTCTCAAAATATTTTGACTTCATTCTCATAATTTCAACTTTATTCTCAAAATATTTTGACTTTATTCTCGTAATTTCAACTTTATTCTCAAAATTTCAATTTAATTCTCAAAATAATTTGACTTTATTCTTGCAATTTCAACTTTATTCTCAAAATATTTTGAATATTCTTGTAATTTAAATTTTATTCTCTAAATATTTTGACTTTATTCTTGTCATTTCAACTTCATTCTCAAAATAATTAGACTTTATTCTTGTAATTTCAATTTATCAATTTCAAAAAATATTTTTACTTTATTCTCAAAATATATTGACTTTATTCTAATAATTTCGACTTTATCGTCTAAATATTTGGACTTTTTTCTTAAAATATTTAGACTTTATTCTACTAATTTGGACTTTTTTCTCAAAATATTACGACTTTAACCTTATAATCTTAGATTTTTTTTTACTAAAACGCAGTCGCACAAATGAGATACACACAATACTGTTAGAAATGATCACATAGTATTACAAAAAAAAAAAAAAGAAAGAGTAAATAAATAACAGTCCAATGATGATATTGCAGAAATTACATAACCTGGAACTATCAAATATTAATAAGTCAAATGTGTACGGTTATTTGCAGATAATCTCAAAATGCTGCCAAATATAGGAGTTTCTTTCCAGTTTTTTCAGGACAATAGTGCGTAACAGCCTGTTAACAACAGTTTTACAGTAGTAACAATTACTGTAGTATTACACTTTATTTTTTACATTTTTATACCCATTACATTTTTACTTAAATTATCATGGTTTTACTTTAATAATCATTGCAATTTCTTTGTAAGGAATTAATCAAAATACATCAAATGCACACAATTGTGAACCAATCGGAAAACCTATTTACACAAAGTATATTACTTCCCTTCTTCAATCCTCATAAAAGCGGTAAACCTACAGTATGGAGGAAATGTTCTCTTTCCTGGCGTTTAGCACAGCCACCTGCAGAAGGGTGCAGCCCAGAGGAAGGATGGAGGAGCGGAAGGGGTGGAAGAGCTCCGCTGGGGGTAAAACACAAGGGGAGGGATGGGGGGGCTGCTCTGAAAATTGCCATGAGGGAGGTAAAAAATGCCAATTTTTATGCTTTCACTGCGAGAAAGAGAGCAGGACGGAGAAACAGAGAGGCCACAGCAGGGAAACACAGTATCCTCTCAGGGGGGTGATAGAGGATATCAGCCTCTGAAAGCTCTTTTCACTATGACAAGAGTCAATACTAACACAAATTGACTGTAAAACAGATTATCAATGATCAAATTTGCTTGCCAGCCATAAAACACCTCAATCTCACAAGATTATTAAAAATTTTAATTTTTGTAAATCTATGTTACATGCAATAGTAAAATGATATTAAATAATTACAAACTGAATCAATAAATAAGTGTTCATTTAGTTTCACATTTGTGACCCTGGACCTCAAAACCAATCAAAAGTATCTGCAGCAATAGCCAAAAATACACTGCATGGGTCAAAATTATCGATTTTTCTTTTATGCCAAAAATCATTAGGATATTAAGTAAAGATCATGTTCCACGAAAATATTTTGTAAATTTCCTACCGTGAATATATCAAAAGTTAATTTTTGATTAGTAATATGCATTACTAAGAACTTAATTTTGACAAATTTAAAGGCAATTTTCTCAACATTTTTTTTGCACCCTCAGATTCCAGATTATCTCAGACAAATATTATTCTATCCTAATATACGTCAGTAGAAAGCTTATTTATTCATTATTTATTTTGAAACCTCAATTTCAAAAAAATTTACCCTTATGACTGTTTTTGCGGTCCACATTTCTGTTAATAATTTCTAATAAAAATGTTTGTAAATTTTAGTTAAAACAAATAGCAGTAACAATGATATAAAAAAAATCAACAAATTTGAGGTAAATAAGTGTTCATTTAATCTGAACCAATAATGCACATTTTTGTAAATTTCTAAATCTTTATTAAAAATAAATTGCTTTGAGCCATTTGTATGCATCTATTTGCCTTTATTATTTTAATTTTTATATATATATATACACATATATATATATATATATATATATATATAATATATATATATATATATATATATATATATATATATATATATATATATATTAAATACATTTTAAATAAGTGTCTAACGCTCATTAAGGCTGCATTTATTTGATCAGAAATACATTAAAAAAAATTGTTGTACTGTGAAATATTATGATGTAAAACAACGTTCTTCTATTTTAATATACATTAAAAATCAAATTTATTTCTGGGATCAAAGATGAAATTTAGGATCATTACTCCAGTATTCAGTGTCACATGATCCTTCAGAAATCATTCTAATATTCTGATTTACGATCAGTGCTAGAAACAGTTGTGTTGCTTAATTTTTTTTTGGAACCTTTGATACTTTTTTCAGGATTCTTTGATGAATAAAAAGTTTAAAAGAACAGTATTATTTAAAATTGAAATCTTTTCTAACAATAAACACTACTGTTCAAAAGTTTGGAGTCAGTAAATTTTTCTTTAAAATTAAATTTTTTAATAGTTTTATTCACCTAGTTGTGTTAAATTAATAAAAAGTTATAGATTTACATTGTTAGAAAAGATTTAATATTTTGAATAAATGGTGCTCTTTTTAACTTGTTATTCAACAAAGAATCCTGAAAAAAATTCCAAAAAGCAGCACAACTGTTTTGATAATTCTAATAATAAACCAGCTTATTAGAATGATTTCTGAAGGATCATGTGACACTTAAGACTGGAGTAACAGCTGATGAAAATTCAGCTTTGCATCACAGGAATAAATTATATTTGAAAGTATATTAAAGTATATATTAATGTTTAAAAAAACATTACAAGTCCTACTGGTCCCAAACTTTTGAGCGGTAACGTATATCTTTAGGCATTGTATCGGCAATATGTCACCCTTGTTTTTTAGATATCAGTTGACCGCTACATATTACGTACTAGATTTTTATACACTCAAGTTCATACCCTGACTAAATACACATATCTGTGGTAAAAGTCAAAACGCACTGGCAGGACTGCAAACCTGAGAGCACTATAATCCCTCGACCGCAAACAAGTCTGGACCGAAATCTCAGGAACAAAAAGGCCTGAGAAAACCACTCAACTCATCAAACATCCAAAGCCAAGGCTGCCATACATTGCAGCAGTCACTAAATCCCTCTCTCCATGTCACACACACACACATCCAGACAGGAAGCTGAAGTCTCATCCTCACTGTACACACTGCTCCACACCCTCTTCTCACACCATCAATAAACAAACCAGCACCAGCCAGCCGGATATTCCTATATTCCTCTCATTGTCCCTGTAACCAGAATGACAGAAATCAGATGAGTGAAAGACAGATACACAGAGAAGAGGATGGCATCTGTGGACAGAGATGCTGAGGGATGAGAAAAGGGGAAAACCGTGGAAGCTCTGGGTGGGTTTCCGTGCAGAGAGACAGACAACTCTGGCAGGAAAACCCAGAGCGAGAGAACAAAGCAGGGAATGAGGCGACCCCAGGGCCCCTGGTGCATCCTGGTCCTGAAGAGCAGCCCTCAGTTCAGTGATTAACACTTCCCTAGATGATTCCATCCCTCTCTCTTTATTACCCTGTTTTTTAGGATGATAGTCTAGTTTTTGCTGATAAAGCAGTACTGTGGTATAGGAAAATATAAGCACAAAGAGATATATGTATTATGAGGATTTATGCTTTTGAAATGCAATGAAAACATAACTGATCACAGCGGATGACTCAGCTGTACAACACGTTTTCCTGCAGGATTAATCTCTGTTAGAGCAGTAAGAGATAATGTACAGTGAGACAGCCATTAATCACTAAACAAACCCTGACAGTATGATCAATGAAACGGAAGTTTTTTTTCAAAGGATTTACTTTAATAAAATGACTGGTTGACCGTATTCTGCTTATTACATGGCTCCTTTGAAAATAAATAGGTTAATGGACTATATTGATTTGTAACCGAGAGAGGTATTTTATTATGTGAAGAAAAAAAAAAAGACTGCAGAGTGAGTTTTATTTTTATGAATTTCTAACCAAGCCACAGTTAGGCCACAGTAAAATAAAATAAAATAAAATAAAATAAAATAAAATAAACATGACAACATAACAAAAAATAAAATAAATAAATAAAAAGTAAATAAAATAAAATAACACAAAATAAAAAAATAACAAAATAAAACAAAATAACATAAATGAACAAAATAACATAGCATAAAATAAAAAAACAAATAAATAAAATTAAAAAACATAACATGACAACATAACAACAACATAACATAAAATAAAATCTAGGGCTGGCAAATGATTAATCGCATACAAAATAAAAGTTTGAGTTTGCCTAATATATGTCTGTGTACTGTGTGTAATTATGTATGTATGTATATATATATATATATATATATATATACAGGGGTTGGACAATGAAACTGAAACACTCGCCAATATAGTATTGGAGGTTTCATGGCTATATTTGCGCTGTCTGGTGCCCCATCTTCACTTATTGTACATTACACCAGTTAGAGCAGAGTGTAAAGTTTCATTATGTGCACCCAATGGTTCAAACATTGTACCTTGAAGGTAGTGCTCTGTATCAGGATAATAATGCACCAATACACACAGCAAGACTGGTGACAGACTGGTTTAATGAACATGAAAATTAAGTTGAACATCTCCCATGGCCTGCATAGTCACCAGATCTGAATATTATTGAGCCACTTTGGGGTGTTTTGGAGGAGCGAGTCAGGAAACGTTTTCCCACATCAGCATCACATAGTGACCTGGCCACTGTTCTGCAAGAGGAAAATGGCTCAAAATCCCTCTGGCTGCTTTGCAGGACTTGTATTTGTCACTCCCACAATGAAATGATGTTGTATTAGCTGCAAAAGGAGGCCCAATATCATACTAATTGTGATCTAAAACCAGGTGTTTCAGTTTCATTGTCCAACCCCTGTATATATATATATATATATATATAAATACAAGCACATTCATGTATACATTTAAGAAATATTTATATTTAATTATTTAAATATATGTATTTATTAAAATTTTTATAGAATTTACATTATATATAAATAAAATATTTTGTACATAAATAACATTTCTCTTAAATATATACATTAATTTGTGTGCATTTATATATACATAATAATTACACACAGTACACACACATATATTAGGCAAACTCAAACTTTCATTTTGTATGCGATTAATCACGATTAATTGTTTGCCAGCCCTAAAAACAACATAACATAAAATAAAATACAATAAAATAAAAATAAATAAATAAAACAAAATAACAAAACAAAATAAAAAAAATTAAATAACAAAATAAAACAACATAAATTAACAAAATATCAACATAACATAACATAAAATAAAATAAAACAAAATAAAATAGCAAAATAACATAAAATAACAAAATAACATAAAATAAAAAATAACAACATATAACAACATAAAAAAACAAAACAAAATGAAATAAAAAAATAACATAAAATAACAAAAAGGCCTAAAAGAAAAGTGTGTAATAAATTAAATTACGTTGCATGTGTGTTTCAGATGCATTAGGGCCTCACCTACAGCCCAAAGTACTGAGTTGAAGGTGTCTTGATGTTCCTCTTTAGTGTTCAGATCAATCCATGTGACCTGAAGAAGCCCAGACGGGAGCTTTTCTACGCTTTTTGGTGTACTCCTCCAGGAGAACTTGGTGCCATATGCCTCCATGTAGTCTGTGACCAATCCAGACATTTGCTGAGAGACAAGCAGAAAAAATTAAATATTAACTATTAATTCTTTAGAGTCATGCAAGCCTTTTCATCAGTATCTCAAGTGCTGGACACAGAAAGCACTGTCATTCTCCCTCAAATCAATAAAGTAAACAATAACAAATAATACATTTTTAAATATCCTAATAAAAACCATAAAAATTACTTTTTAGTAACTAACATGAGTAAAAATACAAAAGACAACACTTGAAAGCATCATATGGACTCATCAAATAATAACAGATATTTCTCCAAATATATTATATGTATAACATTTTAATTGAAGTAAGGAGAAGCGATTTTATCTACAAGACTACAAAGAGCAACTGTACAAATAAAATACATTTAGGAACTTTTCTTCATCATTTGTTTTCTTAAACAGATTTTACTTTAACTGAGCAATTTGCTCTTTGTTGTTACTTCTGTCAGACCATACTGCGGGTGTAATGCCTAATAACAACATGACAAATCTCCTGTCAGAACACTATAACCATTAATTAAAGATGAATGCTTAAAAAACAGGGTCATAAAACAAGTCTGGCCAGGTCTCTCATCCTGTTTTTGCCATTCAACCTGGCGGTTCTACCAGGGTGAGTCACATTAAAGAATGCCCAAACTAAAAGCAATGCTATTGAGACCAATAATAACTATTCTTACAAGTATATTTCACAACCCAAAAACAAATTAAATCAGGTTTAAAAAAAAAGAGGAGAGATTTTTTAATTTGAATTACATTAGAGAGGACATGCTGTTAAAGCTCCAAAGCAAAGATGCAGTACCTGATCAAACCCCCGGAGGGCGATACTGCGCACCATCACAGTGGTGTCCAGCCCAATGCCTGTAAGGAAGCCGGCACATTCCAAAGCTACATCTTCACACACACACAGTGAAGGAAAACAGTGACTATTTACTATAATAATAATAATAATAATAATAATAATAATAATAATGGTGATGATGATGATGATAATAATAATAATAATTATAATATCCATTAATAAAATATTAATAACATATTATTTTAAATATTAAAATATGTGTGTCTTTCTTTTCTATGCACCATTTCCTGCAAAAATTTGAAACTCACTTGAGACCCAGCCAATTTTTATTATTTACGAAAGATTTTTATTATTTTAATGCTAATATATTAGCTAATATGGAAGCCTGTTTCCGCCACTAATTGCCACATTTTAACTTACAATTCTGACTTTCTTGCAATTGCAAGTTTACATCTCGCAATTCTCCCTTTTTTTCTCAGAATTATAAAATATAAACACACAATTGCGAGTTATAAAGTCAGAATTGTGAGATATAAACTTGCAATTCTGAGAAATGAAGTCAGAACTGCGTGATATAAACTCACAATTGAGTTATAGTCAAAATTTCAAGATAGAAACTCACAATTCAGACTTTTTTTCTTATAACTACGTGATATAAACTCAATTTCTTATTTCTAAATTTTGAGAAATAAGATCAGAATTGCAAGATATAAATTCACAATTCTGACTTTTTTTTTTTAAAAGCGATTACGAGTCTATATCTTATAAATATAATAATATCTTATGATAAGTAGGGCTGTCAAATGATTAATCGCAATTAATCGCATACCAAAGTTATAAAATATGAGTGTGTGCTGTGTATACTTGTGTATACATAAATACAAACAGGTGCATGGATATATTTAAGAAAAATATGTCATATTTATATAGAAAATATTTATATGTACATATAAATTATATGTAAATATAAATATATGTATACATATAAATATGTTTAAATTACATGTATGTGTGTGTATTAATAATATATGAATAAATTAATAATTAATATACACTGTGCACAAACATCTTATGTAAACACAGACTTATTTTGCGTGCGATTTATCGCGATTAATCGTTTGACAGCCTTAATTCTGAGAAAAAAGTCAGAATGGCAAGATAAAAAAAGTTGCAATTACCTTTTTTTTTTTTTTTTCAGTGGCAGAAATGGGCTTCCATATGTTTCTAATCTCAGTTTATGAGGGGAAAACTTATTTTTATACAAAAAATAAATAAATAAATAAATATAAATTAAGGTTTAATAATAGCAATAATTATAATAATAATAATAATAATAATAATAATAATAATAATAATAATAAACAGTAATAAAATGGCTGTTTAGAAAACCACTTGGAGGTTAAAAAAAAAAAATCATGTATTATGTGGGATAATACCACAATGTATTAGCCATAATCTCTCATTGAGTGTGTTTAGATGCACAATCATAAACTAATTATGCTTAATAAGCTGACAACATGTAAGGACATGTATTTTATATCAACATTTCATTGAACATGCAAATGCACTCAATGATTAATTATAGTATTTCTAATAGTGTCATCTGAGTAAATAGACACTCCCCCCATACAGTAAGCATCAGCTTTAAAGGATACAACTGGCACCAACAACCAACCTGAAACACAGAAAACAGCCATTAATGAGATCACAGATATGAGCAACATGAACAATGATATCACATAACAATGACAAGCATAAACAAATCCAAAAGAGTCAGTGAATCAGTCACAGGATATATGAATCATTCTATAAAATGATTTTAAACAACCTAAAGAGATCAAAAATTGCACAGCACAATAAGAATGACTGTGTGTGGTCGACGTGTAACATCAACTGTAATCCACCCTGAGATTCATGGTCATGGTGAAGTCTAATTGTTAACACAAGGTCTAATCCTCATGGTTGTCCCTACACGGTACTGCTGAGTGATACCCACTTACACCAATGCAGCTCACACGCATTTGGTGTACAACACTGCTAATGCACATCTGCACTTACTGCTCTTTTGTGTGGCGGCTTATGGAGGGATTAGGAGCACAATCTCAGACCTATTTTCTGCCATTTTATCAACAAAACACATCCCTGAGCTCCTACCTGTCACAGTGCAATAGGAACCAGGATCAGGAATGACACAGACTAAAAACCTTCTGTCTAAGAAGGGACATTCCTTGTAAAGCAGAATGAGTAATGTAGGATACATGACACCTAAATGCATTGCATTTATATGCATTTGAATAGGCAACACTTTTTTTTGCCTTCACTTGTAATTTTTTGACCACCAACGTATCAGGGTCATTAAGAGGAATCAGCTGTCATTTGTGTTTTACAGAATGCTGAAATGTGGCCCTGGACCACAAAACCAGTCATAAGTAGCACGGGTATATTTGTAGCAATAGCCAGCAATACACTGTATGAGTCAAAATGATCGATTTTCTTTATGCTAAAAATCATTAGGATATTAAGTAAAGATCATGTTCCATCAAGATATTTTATAAATTGCCTATCATAAATATATCAAAAATTAATTTTTGATTAGTAATATGCATTGCTAAGAATTTCTTTCGGACAACTTTAAAAGTGATTTTCTTAATATTAAGATTTTTTCGCAGCCTTAGATTCCAGATTTTTAAATAGTTGTATCTCGGACAAATATGATCCTATCCTAACAAACCATACATCAATGGAAAGCTTATTCAGCTTTCAGATGCTGTGTGTAATCTCAATTTAAAAAAAAAAAAAAGTACCCTTATGACTGGTTTTGTGGTCCATGGTCACAAATAACTCTATTGAGCATGCAAAAGAAAACATTTTACAATTTTGAGCAAGTTGTATTTCCCCACACATCCCCATAATATTTTAACTGATTATATACACTACTGGTCAAGCATTACAAAAACTGTTCAATGTTTTGTTTAATGTTAACAAACATTTTTCATGTTTTTGTAAAAATATTAGTTTAAAATAATGAGTAAATAATGAGTCATTCTGAAAACTGGAGTAATGGCATCTGAAAATTTTGCTATACCATCATTTGAATAAACTACATTTTAATTTATATTAAAACTGGAAAAAAAAAATGTAATGTCTAAAATTGTAATAATATTTCACAATATGACTGTTTTTTTTCTGCATTTTTTCTGTATCAAATAAATTAAACCTTGGTAAGCATAAAAGACTTCCAAAAAGCCTTTGCCCAATAGTAGATAATCAAATATTAATATGAAAACATTTTTAATGTAAACCATTAGTCAAAAGTTTTTGAACAATAAGATTTTGAATGTTCTTAAAGAAGTCTCTTCTCCTCACCAAGACTGCATTTATTTGATTTAAAGTACAGCAAAAACAAAAAAAATGAAATGTTATTTTAGTATTTAAAATAACTGTTTTCTATTTGAATATATTTTAAAATGTAACTTATTCCTGTGATTTCAAAGCTGATTTTTTTTTCAGCATTACTCCAGTCACATGATCCTTCAGAAATCATTCCAGTATTCCAACATTTTTTTCAGGTTTCTCTAATGAATACAAAAAGTTCAAAAGAACAGCATGTATCTGAAATAGAAATCTTTTGTAACATTATAAATGTCTTCATCATCACTTTTAATAAAATTAAAGCATCGTTACTAAATAAAAGTATTAATTTTTATAACCATTCTATTTAATCATAATACAAGTTTAGACTGATCTTAAGAATATAATTACGCATAATCCAATGCAGATGAAAGAAAATGTGCATAAATCACAATTTCAAAAATAATTGCATAATCGTATCATAACCATATTATGACCCAGATTTCATGTTACATCACTATATATTTGCTGATTCTCACCCTTGTTTAAAACCACTGCCATGTTTCCCTAATTGCATTACCTTTCTCTCTCTCTCTCATAAATGTATTTCACTCTAAAAAACCCAAAATAAGTAAAAAAAAAAAAAAAAATCATATTTGATCATGTTGTCAAATAAAAGCAGCCATTTACTGTTAGGCCTAGCATAACGTTCTCTTCGGTCGAAATCCCACTAGCTTCTATATTCATGCATGAACAGCAGTAGAGAGAGTTCATCCTGTGGAGTATGTGGGAACTGTAGACTCAGTCAACCTTGGGCAGCACTTCTATAATAACTCCGACCATGATAAGATCAGCAAGTTCATGCTGTGCCTTCCCTAACGTCTGCCCAGACTGAGCCTCCTTTCATTTAAGCACAGCAGAGAGAGATAACGGGACAGAAGACTATTTACTGCATGAGCATCTGTGGGTCCCGAGGCTTATTGGACACCTGAACCACAGGCAAAATAGTTACCTGGTTTCTTCAAAACAAGTTATTTTCAACATTGACGTTTATGTAATGAGCCCAAGGGTTGATATTATATTGAATGCATCATTTGGTAGTCTTCAGAATCCAAAGCACACAGTATGTCATCAGTCCTGACAGATTCTCTGCTGTTTTGGTGGAAACGGTTGCACAAGTCAACGTAAAAGCTTTTCCTTTGCCCTCTCGGGCATGCGTGCCAATGGTCTTGTTCATGCCCGTCAGTCAACAAGGTCTTGCCACTTCCACAGGATGAACACTGTTACTGGCAATAGTCTGAAATCGCACCTGTACAGCTGACAGCTCAACAGCAAAACAGCATCACCTGTCTGAGAGGATGTGGCCACGACAGTAACTAGCGTGACTTGCGTTCAGTAAAAGGAACTGAAAATATTAAGCGAGTTTAAGAAGTTCAACTCTAAATAAAGTCCTTATTTTTTTTTGTGCATTCTGGAAAAGAAAATGTAATATATATATAATTAACTTGCGAACAAATGCAGCTTGCTAAATGTATGAGAAAGCAACAGGTGAATCAGATTTCTTGACCACTCATGACAGGAAGATGATGTTGAAACACACAACAAAGAGCTGTCTTCCGTTTAGTCAGACTTAATTGGGTGAAAATTGTCTCTGTGGTCATAAAAGTCACTTACGTTTTTTTTGGAGACTCTTTGAGCCAGAAGACATCATCACTTGTAATTCCAAACTCCATGGCTCCTGGGACCTGAAGAATTAACCATACAGATAAATCACGTAGCCACTTTTAAGATGAAATAATTAGCATAACCAGCAATTCATTTAATATATATATATGTATATTATATATATATATATATATATATATTTTTTTTTTTTTTTAATATAATTTAATATTTAAAGCTGTAAAAAACATTAAAATCAATGTGAAGCCATTAATACTTTTAACAGTGTAAAAAATAAATGTCCAAATCCATGCATATAAATACTGATAATATTAAAATAGATTTTTTTTTCTTAAATGTAAAAAAACAACAACACTTACTATTGTAAATAATATGAACAATGATAAAACTCTCTCTCTCTAAATGCAAAAAATATTCCTCCACATTTTTGTGTAGTTTAACTTAAAAGTATGATATGCATGTAAAATTATGAATAAAATTGTAAATAAAAATACCAACAATGATATATATATATATATATATATATATATATATATATATATATATATATATATATATGTTTAATTTGCAAAAACAAATAACTCAGTTTTTTACATTTTACAAAATTCATGGAATGCAGAATGAAAATACAAGTAATATCAATAAAACTGCAGTTTGGTTGTTTTGATTAAGTAATAACTCAAAAAAAAAAAAAGTAAAACAGCTTACTGACTCAATAAAACACAATAAAAACTTAAGAAATTAATACAATTTTAGGATTTAGTAAATTTTGGAAATTAATAAAAACAGAGTTATAATAACTGAGTTTTTACTATATAAGTGTGTGTGTGTGTGTGTGTGTGTGTGTGTGTGTGTGTGCAAATGTCCTCCCCATTCTTGTTCAGTTTAATTTACAAAAAACAAAAAAGTTATGAATGCAAAATAATGTGACATTGCTTACTATTATTAGCAATGTCACAATGCAAAACATTTACTGTACTAAAAAGAACCATCACTTCCTTTAAAATGTATCACTTTTAGCCTACTGACCTCAAACCCTGGAAGATAAAAATGATCTTGATCATTTAGCATGTTTATTTTTTTTTTATCAGTATCTCAATGGAAGCAAAGACAAAGAGCAGGCGTTCAAGTCTGAGGAAGAATAACATCAATCGTATCATATTTGGCAAGTCAGACAAGAGGAAATTATCTCTGCTGCTCGCCTATCAGCAGAACAAGGTCACATAGTGGAAAGACAACACCCACGCATGCCCGTCTGCACTGGCACGTACACTTACATGTGTAGGGTACTTCGGCCGTCCACCAGTAGCCAACACAATGTTTTTGGCGGTAACTGTCATCTGTGAATACAAAGATGCAGGGTAAACAGGAATACTGAACATTTGGTTGCTTGTTACATAATGTTACAGAGAATTAAGTGGTTTTAAACTCAAAATCATACCTCTTTCCCTTTGGCATTTACAGCTCTGATAGTGTGTTTATCCTCCAGACTGCCCTTCATATTCAAATATTTCACCTTCCTGTTACATCAGACAGAGAGGCATTGTGGCATTGTGGCATTGTGTCAACCTTCACAAAAGTGAATTTTTCATCATGGAGATGGAAGAAAACTCAACAGCAATAACAAGATTTGTTTATGAACACTTTTGATGTTCAAACTCAACCTGACACTTCTTCTGTTATGTGAAGACATATATTTCGAGCATTCTGGGAAATGACATCACCACACCTGTATGCCTCACAGCCATAGAGTAAGACGGCTAATATTTAGGACAATTTATCATGATGGCACATTCTCTGTGTTCATATAGCCTTAGACTGCAATTACCTGATGAAATGCTGAAAGAGATCGAGAGCTAATGAGATCTACTGGGAAATAAAGACTCCTAAAAACACCTGCATATTTCTTCTAAAATCATTCATATATTCATATATTTATTTATTTATTTATTTATTATATTCGAACCCTCAACCTGTGGTTCAACAACCCAGATTCTGACCCATCAGTCTACCGACATGATTTACTTTTTTCCAACATCCAAAGTCATGATCACATTATATGGACAATATTAAAAAGTTGCTGGGATCTGCACAGAAATAGTTATTATTAACTCCAAAAGAATAAACCATTAAGTTACTTTAAATGACAAATGGTCTCTATATAAAATATTTTAACAACACTGAAAAATTACATAGTGGTCATTTTAAATTTTCTGGTTGTTTTAATAGTAAAAACTTACTTGTCTTGTAGTTGAACTCTGTGACCCCAGTTTAGAGACTTCACATGGTTCTGGACGGCCTCAGCCATTGTTGACCTGCAACATATTTCACAACATCTTCAGTTCTACTGTACTTACTTGGCCAGAATAAGGCAAATCACAACAGATGCCTCGCATGCATTTGAGATTTAGTATTTTGTCTATCAACTGCTGAACTAAAATAGGTTGGCATACAAGCACATAATTTATTAGCAGGAGCTTAATTCATACTATTGCCTTTTGGGTGAAAAAATAAATAAACATCTCAGAGATGAGAGCTGAGGTGAAAACTTTTGGAATTTGAAGATCAGGGTAAATTTAACTTATTTTGTCTTCTGGGAAACATTTTAGTATCTTCTGTAGCTTCTGAAGTGCAGTACTAAATTAAAAAAAAAAACATTAAAAACTAAATTATGTACACATATTCATTCTTTTCAAAAGTTTTCACCCCCAACTCTTAATGCATTGTGTTGCCTTCTGAAGCATCAGTGAGCATTTGAATCTTCTGTAATAGTTGCATATGAGTCCCTCAGTTGTCCTCAGTGTGAAAAGATGGATTTTAAAATCATACAGTCATTGTTGGAAAGGGTTCAAATTCACAAAAATGCTGAAAAACCAAAGAATTTTTGGGACCTGAAGATTTCTTTCTGAAGAACAGCGGGCAGTTTAACAGTTAAACAGGACAAACAGGGGACTCATGAACAACTATCACTTAAAAAAAAAAAAAAAAAAAAAGCTGTGGATCACTCATGTAACAACGCAGTATGAAGATTCAAGTGTATGTACATTTTTGAATGGGGTCATTTTTTATAAATTCAACTATTAGCAGTTTCCAATTAATAACATGTCTACCCAATAAATGTAGAAAGTGCTATATTATCCATCTCCAAAGTCATTAGTTTAATGCTGGAGTTGTATTTAAGGCCAGCATTTGAAAAACACCTGTCAACACTCTAGCCTCTTTATCAGACCTGGAGTGCCCTCTAGTGCAAAGACTGCTGCATTTTGCATTTGAACAGTCAGACATTTGTTTTTTTCACCACAAGATGGTGCTGTGCCATTTAATATGCTTGTGAGTAGTATTTGAAGCAAAACCACATGAGGTTTTGTGTCATATCATAAAATGCTCTGATCAGAATCAAGTTACACTTGAATTTTTGCAGTAAAACAGTCAAATCTACATACAGTCATGTCACACATCTCTGATAAAGATTCATTAAACTCACCAGTCATGTGACAGGGATTCTGGGATTTGCCAGCCATACTTCCTCGCATCTTTGACAGCAGTGCCAAGTAGTGCCGCCTGATGCATAAGCTTCTTTGGAATACAGCCGACATTCACACAGGTGCCTCCTATACCCCATTTTGTGCCTAAAGCCAGCATGAGCTGATTAGTTGTTTTTGAAATAAACATTATCAGCAAAAAGATAGATGAAGACAACAATATGTGGTTGGTATGTACCTTTTAGTGAAGGTTCGACATAGTCCAAGACAGCAACTCTCTGTCCTAACTGGGCAGCTGTAAGCAAAAAAAAAAAAAAAAAAAAAAAAGGTCAAGCATCAAAACACCAAATGGCATCTTGATTAGACTAATTAAAGAGACGTCCTGAAATGTCATTCCTAATAATTGTAAAAGAAGAGGAAAAACAAATCAAAACTCTATTTAGTATAGATAACACCTACCTTCTTTTGAACATGCCAAACCTCCAGAGCCTCCACCAATGACCACCAGATCATAGTCAAATTTACCTGCTGGAATTAGAACAGACAGACAGTGACATTAATAGTATGCTCTGTGTTATTAATTTGCTCTTTTGCTATTTTAATAACTTCTCTTTTAACTACTAATTAGTTTCACATATGAAACAAACATTATTGAAACATTATGAAACAGAGTATTGTTAGGAAACTAAGAACAGTGAATTTGCTAATGGTAAATTGCGGATATTGGGTGAAATAAACTTTACTACAATATGTTTTATTATTCAAAAAACATTACCTGTAAAACTTCTTGTAAACAGTAAACTCCTAAAACAGCAGAGAGCTTTTATCCTCTGCCTTCCTCTACTGAAGGCAGCCATACTGTCAGCAGACAAGACCCCTGTCAGCCGTTATAGGTGCCTTAAAAGATGCCTGGGTAAATGTTTTACCGTTATTTTTTTATATTACGTTATGACATTGTGTCCTGCGTCTAAGTTTAACAGCTGGTTTATCAACTACAAATACTAGTTTACAAAAAGACTTTAGAAAAGCGTTTAACTTCACCGCTTTCAGTTTACTGTACGTTACATCACAAGCGACGTCTGATTCATTTGAGTCAGATCTTTGCAACGAATCAAACATTTATGAATTCTACTGAATAAACCGGTTTCTTAAAGTGTCCAAAAGAACCGATTCGTGGAAATGAGTCGAACTTTCTTGATAGGAGGCGGGCCAAAGAATATTGACAGACCGCCAGACCAATCAAAAATAAAAGCTTGGTCAGCTGCGGCAAGATGATTGGCTATAACTGTAACCACACAGTTCAATGAACAATCACAATAAAACAACTGTAGGGGGAGACAGCAGCTCTACTTTTCTGCTGCGTTGATATTTCGCAAGAGCATTGAGTCACCATGCCTGTGGATATTAATGAATGGACGGGTTCTATAGCGCTTACAGAGGTAGAGGAACAGCCAGCCAAGCCTCTAACTGTCAAATATGGCTCTTTGGAAATTGACGCGCTGGGGAAAGTGCTCACTCCCACTCAGGTTAGAGCCCATTGCACGCGCATGCAAGAATTAGGCCAGTTCCTGTAGCTAGCAATGTTTCTGTATTGTATGACTTGCTGATATGCGTTTGCAATAGAGTGTGGTGGCTTTTCTTAATTAAGTTAGCTAGAATTAGTGGAAATTAACGTTCTTTTTGTATTTGCATTGGCTAAAGAGGGTTAAAACGAATGCATTTACTCTGGAGTTATGTAATGGAAAGAAGGGTCGCATGCAGCCAAAGTTGCATCTGTCTAGAAATTCCATGATCACGTGATGCAATGTGGACACTTTCTGCATTACCTCGTGCAAAAATTGTGAGCTGCAAATTAATGGGCCACCGCCTAAATTAGAGTAGAGACCTGCATAGCAATGCAGAATTTAGGCCAAAAGAACACAAGTGTTCTGAACTGATAAATGATTAACATTTCAAGCTAATGTGTATTATAAATATATATACATATGCACATAAGGGTCAATTTTTGGAAATAAATAAGCTTTCCATTATTGTATGGTTTGTTAGGATAGGAAACAACTATTTAAAAATCTGGAATCTGAGGGTGCAAAATATTGAGAAAATCTCCTTTAAAGTTGTCCAAATGAAGCTCTTAGCAATGCATAGTGCTAATCAAAAAGTTTTTATATACTTGCAGTAGGAAATGTACAAAATAGTCATGGAACATGATCTTTACTTAATATCCTAATGATTTTTGGCATAAAAGAAAAATTGATCATTTTGACCCATACAATGTATTTTTGACTATTGCTACAAATATACTTTTGTAGTCTAAGACTACTTAAGACTGGTTTTGTGTTCCAGGGTCACATATTTGTGTGTGTATAATTGAATTCAAACTTTGTATCTGTGGTTGTTTTACTTTCGTTTTGCAGGTGCAGAATCGGCCCTCATCCATTGAGTGGGAGGGATGTGACCCTGGTAAGCTGTACACATTGGCCATGACCGATCCAGATGCACCCAGCCGAAAAGACCCCAAATTTCGGTATCATTTTCAGATTAGTCATCATATTACAACTGAAATAAAGACGAAATAAACACGTTTGAACAGGTTAGAAGCAAAATTACTTCATCTGTTACAGTTGTGTTTGATCTCAGGGAATGGCACCACTTCCTTGTCGTCAACATGAAAGGAAATGACATCTCCAGTGGATGTGTCATGTCGGACTATGTTGGTTCAGGACCCCCGAAGGGAACAGGTGAGAGTTTAGATTGACTGCCATAAGAATGACACAATTAAAGGGATAGTCCACCTAGAAATGTTGTTCCGAACCTATACGACTTCCTTTGTTCTGTGGAACACAAACGTTCTTTAAAATATCTTAATTTGTGTTCTGAAGAAGAATTGAAGTCATAAAGATTTGGAATGAAATGACAATGAAATGATGAGTAAATGATGACAATTCATTTTTGGGTGAACTATCCCTTTAATGTAGCAGAATGGTAAATAACATTTGTGTATGACTCCCTTCAGGTCTCCATCGTTATGTGTGGCTGGTTTATGAGCAACCAGGCAGCATCAGCTGCACCGAACGCGTCCTTACCAACCGCTCTGGAGACAACCGTGGAAAATTCAAGATCCAGAGTTTCCGCAAGAAATACGGCCTCGGTGCTCCAGTCGCAGGGTCTTGCTTCCAGGCAGAGTGGGACGACTATGTGCCCAAACTTTACGAACAGCTTGCTGGCAAATAAGGAAATAATTTTGAATTTCTGTCACTGCTTGACTCGGTACATTTTCACTTCAGCCATTTCAAAAATGAAACTAATAACCTAAACTCTTCCTTGCTTTAAAAGCTGTGTAGTTCTAGTTCTTTTGTTCTAGTTGAATTGAAATGGAACTGATCAAGCAATTTCAGTCTATGCCTTCATTTATGTCGCTTCGCTTAGAAGCCTTCAGACTGCCTTCAGTTAAAAAAAAAGACTTTGCACCTTTGAATAAAATTCAAGGCAGTTTTGTGTTTTTGTGGCTGCACCTTTAATTTCACAAAATTCTCACAGCTATATACTGGATGTTAAAACATTGGAATAAAATTCCTTGCAAATAAAATCAGACTATGTAGAGACGCTGCTTGTGTGATGAGCACTTTATTTACAAATATAATTAAAAGCTCTGACAGAATCATGCCTCTTAACCTGAAAACAAATGTAAAGTGCATGCGACAGTAAAGCGTTTTTATTCACTAATTGGACTCTGTAGAAAATACACAGCTGGAGAGGATGCCGAGAATCAAACAGAAACCCGAATCATTAAATGAGAGGCCTTTGAGACAATTTCACCAGTGACTGCAGAAGGGAAAGGGTGGTGAAACATTTATTATATAGATGTTTGTGTGTGTGTATATATATATATATATATATATATGTATATGTATATATAAAAAGAAATTGAAATTCAGTTAAAATGTATAGGAAAATAAGTAAAAGTTCTCCATAAAGCCTTCTATACACAAAATACATGTCCCTTCCCCTTCAGCCCTTTGTGCAGGTACCACGAGTTAGGATTCACATATGTATAATTCACATTGTGCACCTCAGCTGAGGTGAGTTACGGTATCGTACATATGAATGCAGCGGGATCTCCCAAAAAAAAAAAAAAAGGAAAAAAAAAATCATATTCGATTACCATAAGAATCTCAGAGTCACAGATGCAACTATCAAATATGTACATTGTTTTAATATGCAAACTTTATCAAATTTCTTCAATACTCAATAATAAAAGGTATTTTTTCCATTTTCTCTGGATGAATAAATACCAAATAGAGATTCAAGCAGCAAGAGGCAGGAGGCTGCAAAAAAAAAAAAAAAAAAAAAAAAAAAAACACTTAAATCACACAGCCTTTTAAAAAAAAAATTAGCAAAAAAAATGTGCACAAGTGCATCTGGATTAAAATCAGCAATACAAACCCCCGTTCATATTGCTTTTGTCTTGAAATCTCTATTTTGTAATTTCAATTACACTGAAAGTGTTATCATTGCACGAGAAAACATTGACATCAACACTGACAGATTTAATCGTCTCGTATATAATATCTATATATAAAAAGAGACAACTAAAGGACGTTATCCAGCATGTTATCCCATGACGTGTCTAGAAATGTGTAAGGCCTGTGCAGGCACCAGCCCAGAGGATTGATAGGACTGTCAGTAGCAAAAAACAGCAGATTTGTTCCAAAAACAAAAACAAAAAAGGTGGACGAGCAGGAAAGAGGGAGGACGGTGGAGTGTTATGGTCTCATCTGTAGTCATCTTTAGGGTAGTCCAAAGCACCCAAGTTATTGAAACCCATACGAAGGCTCTCCATGTCGAAGGCGTCGACTTCTCTCTCCTGACGGTCCAGCAGGTGTTTGATTCGGTCAGTGCGCTCTTTCTGAAGAGAAGCCAGCTCCTCCTCAATCTGAAAACACGAGACAAGACAATAAAAGGGTGTCGAAACAACAGAGGTGAAGGAGGATCTACAGGCTTTCAAAAGGCAAATGAATACCTTTTGGTTTCTTTCTTTACTTTAAATTGCTAAAAACTATGAACTATTGTCCACTTTAGGTATTTAACCTCAACTAATAATCCAAATAATGGAGCAAAGTAGCTTTTGGGAGTTCTACCCCTCTTGTTTTGGTTTGAGCTTATGTTGCCCAGAGAACATTTTGATGGACCGGTGCCACTTAGGTTAATATTTAAGGATTGGCTGATTTTGAACAGTCGATTCAAGCAGAGTGCATAGAGGAAGAGGAAGAAATAAAAAAACAAAACTGGCCATACTGTCTAAAATCCACGTTACTGGATATTAACTTTTCGTTAACAGAACTGTTGTACTGTATGGAAGCAATATCACAAGGGTACAACTGTTTTTGGACTGTACATCATCATGACTGCAGGTAACCATAAAACCAAAATGTTTATATTCATTATCAGTTTTTACAATTATATAATTTTCTGTATTTTGAGATTAAAGAGCAAAATACTGTCTAATAAATTTGACATGACTGAATTTCAGATAAATAGGCTGTCTTTTCAGCATCATTACTTGTGACAGTCTTCAGTGTCACATGATCCTTCAGAAATCATTCTAATATACTGATTTGCACCTCAAAAAACAATTGTACTGTTAAAACATTTTGTGAAAACTGATATTATTTTCTGTTATATATATATATATATATATATATATATATATATATTTTATATGAAACTGATATTTTCTCTGCTATTTTTTTATATTACTCTGATGAACAGAAAATTCAGAATAACAGCCTTTTTTTTTTTTTTTTTTTACAAATAGAAATAAAATATAAATTTTATTAATATGTAAGTATACACACTACCAGTCAAAAGTTTTTGGACTTTAAGATTTTTTTTTTTTTATGTTTTTTCTTTTTAAATTATCTTCTGCTCACCAATCCTGCATTTATTTGATCCATAGTACAGAAAAAAAACAGCAACAAAATTTTAATTTTTTTTTTACCATTTTAAATAACTTTTTTCTATTTGAATATGTTTTAAAATGTAATTTATTTCTGTGGTTTTAAAGTTCAATTTTTAGCATCATTACTCCAATCACATGATCTTTCAAAAATAATTCTAATATTCTGATTTCTTGCTCAAAAAACATTTATTATTATTATTATTATAGATTAATAGAAATCTTCTGTATCATTATAAATGTCTTTATCATCACTTTTGATCAATTTAAAGCATCCTCGCTTAATAAAAGTATTAATTTCTATAATTTTCTTAAAAAAAAAAAAAAAAAAAAACTGACTCCAAGCTTTTGAATGAAATAGTGTATAATGTTACAAAAGCTTTTTATTTCAAATAATTTTTTTTTTTCTTCTTTTTATTCATCAAAGAATCCTGAAAAAAGTACTTAACTGTTTTAAATATCAACGATAATAATAATAATAATAATAATAATAATAATAATAATAATAATAATAATAATAATAAATGATTCTTGAACAGCAAATTAGCACATTAAATGATTTCTGGAGGGTCATGTGACACTGAAGACTGGAGTAATGATGCTGAAAATTTAGGTTTAGGTTAAAATTTAGGAATAAATTACATTTTAAAATATATTAAATTAGAAAGCAGTTATTTTAAATAGCAAAAATATTTCATGTTATTACTGCTTTTGCTGTATTTTGGAACAAATAAATGCAGGCTTGGTGAGCAGAAGAGACTTAAAAAATCTTACTGTCCAAAAACTTTTGACTGGTGGTATAAATATAAATATGTAAGTATGTACAGTCTGTAAGGTATATTAGGCATTCATTTCTTTAAAAATAAAATCTTACTGAACCTAAACTTCAGCATTTTATCTGTAAATATACTGATGCTGATTAAATACCCATTGAAAACCTATATTGGTGGAACATTATTGATAAATACAGAGTTAGAGTCTGGGTGCATAAGAGGATAATAACAGTACTAGACCTTCTGTTCAAGGTGTGCTCGGCGCAGTGAGACTTTCTGCTCCAGTTTCTGTTGCTCGCGCTCGTGCTGAGCCTCGGTCTGAATCTTGATCTTGCTCTGGTACGCATTGAGTAACTCCATCTCCTGCTGCAGCTGCTGCCTCAGTGCCTGGCACTCGGCCTCCTGAGCCTCATCCAGACGGAGCTACACAAAAACACACACGTGCGCACGTGAGCCTCAGAAGGTTTGCTGACACTACAAGCACAGTTGCGGTTAACCATCAATGGCCTTCTTGTACGGGCAACAGGCCGAGACCTGAATTTCAAACAGGAGGCCTCTTTTTTATGTTCAATTTAAATCTATACAAACTATCAATAAAACAAATGCTCACATTAACATTTCCAAAATGGGTTTTAAATCAATTTTGCTGCATCTTCAATTATGTCATGAAATCAAAATGAACCCTAACTTTAATAGACTGCATTAGTACCTGCCCATTTTTTCAGCAGCGCTGATACCTAAAATATTTTTTCAGTTCATTTTTCCCATAATGTTTTTAAAAAATCCAAAAGCCATGAACCAAGCCAACCAGCTACATGTTGAATTATAACATTACAAACATTTATTTGAAGCAAAAACATATTTGGAAAATCTGAAAAAAATGCCAGAAGGTATAAAACCGTACTTAAATGTTAATGTTTTTAAATATTTGAGACTGTAGACAGACACGTTTACATCACATCAAGGGAGAGGGCTTTCCTTGAAAAGTTCTTTTGGCTCAGTTTGCTTACTACAACTCTGATTGGTGGAATTTTCTTACTGCATTATGGGTAATGTAGTTTTCCCACCACAAATTCAGCTGTTAAAGAATTACTTAAAAATCTAGTTGAAATAATACAAGTGGATGGCTTCAAGAAAAGCATATACAGTGCAACCATTTGCAACTGAAAAATACTGCGCGCAACTATGAAAAAATTATTTAGGAGCACCAGTGCGACTAACCGATCAGCATACTGTATTTGCGTTTATGCTGAGGGGAGCTTCAAAAGCTTCTATGTGTTTTTGCAACGTTGAGTGGTGTATCACAGACATACCTCACAAATCCTTTCATAAACAAAGTGTGGAGAGCATGCAGCGTAGAGAGCTTCGCTGATTATAATGGAACTTTGTGAGACTGCGATGAACTAAGATGAGTGACAGCTTTTAATGATTTTTAAAGGAGTTTGTAAATGAGATATTGATTTAATACAAAACTCAAATAAACAAGAAGTTAATATTAAGTGACCAACATTGTATGATTATAACACTTTCATCGTGAAAAAGTCACAACTGAGCCGCTGCACATCTCCATTCAAACACAGCGGCGTTTCGTTTATGAATTAACATACGTTTTTGAACGAATCTAGTGAGTCAATGATTCAATTTCTCATTCATAAAAAGTCACTTGCTTTATTCCTGAATGAATCAGCCGTTTGAATCACATGAATGAATGATTCAGTAATTAAATCAGTGACTTGCCGCACCTACTGGCAGTTTTAGTTTAATTTTTAAAGTATCTTTTCAGTCATTTAAATAATTTAATATTTCTATATTTAAAATTTTATATTTAAAACATTTATCTCAACACAAATTTATGAATGTGACTGCACTCATGCCACCTCTGAGCCTCACTGAACATGAAAATACACCTACAAGCCACTTTTGTGCTCTTCTGTGCCACCTCTGTAGTACAAATTAATTTTCTTAATACTTATTGGTATTTGATTGGTAACTTATTCTTATTCTACTAGTTCTTACTCTGTTGTTTAAAAAAATTTAAAAAGCTTATAAAATATATATTTTTTTAAAATTTGACATAAAAGATTATATACTTTTAATAGCTAGAAAAATGCCATTACAATGGTAAAAACGAAATTCCCCTGTAAATGACTTCAAGGAGTCAAATATCACCTCGTAATGGGAAGGCTAATTTTTTAATCAGGGTTTCTAATTATTGATTAGAAGGTGACAATTTTTTTTTTTACTCCTGCTGCACTCTACTTTAGCAAACACTATTACAAATATTACCACATTATTATCCACTATTTATTCTTTTTCCTTTAAAAATGTCACATTATGGACTTATGCTTTGTCACATTAAATGCTTTGTCAATTCCTTAAAATCTATCTTGCATAGATACTAAAACATATGGTTGATGTGAACTTCTTGGCCTCTATAATGGTTAACAGTGTTGTTTCTTCACTCACTGCTTGTGATGCCATCATCTCGTTGATGCTCTGCTCGTACTGCTCAGCCAGGATGGCCAGTTTGCGCGTTTGCTCATCCTTCAGGGCTTTCAGCACCATCTTGTGCTCGCTTTTGGGGGTCACCTCTAGCTGATGGTGCCGCAGGGCCTTGTACTGCTTTGTCTGGACTTTACACGTATCCTGGAACTGTTTCTTTATCTGGAGCTCCATAGCCTGCAGGAGACAAAACTCAAAATTGTATAAACACAAACTGACAGCCTTTTCAGGACAAAAATGATAACCTAATATGCGTTTTGCCTCAAAGGATAGCTTTTTTGGTAACACTTTACAATGAGGTTCCATTAGTTAATGCATTTACTAACATTAGCAACAAGCAATGCATGCGTTACATTATTTACTGTTAAAATAAATTTCAGTTAAAAAAAAAAAAACAAAAAAAAAACAAAACTGTTCACTGTTAGCCCATTTTAGCTCAGGTCCATTAAAAAAATATTAACAGATACAGTTTTTGGTTTTGATAACGAATAAGTAGATGTTGAAATTAACATGAACTAAGATTAATAAATGCTTTAGAAGTATTTTTTATTGTTAGTTTATCTAACTTAGTTAATGTCAACAAATGGAACCTTATTGTAAAGCATTACTGTTTTTTATATTAAAATGAGCTGAGTACATATGCAATGTAATGTTTAAATGTTAAACGTTTCTCAGATAAAGACGTCAAAGCATCATCGGTCTTCACTGACCTGCTAATGTTCATAATATCTAAAACAAGGTTAATTTTGCAATCACAGTCATAGAAACAATGAGACCTACATAGATTTTGTAGGTTAAATTCACACTATATATAGCTAAGTAATAAGAAACGCTTTTTTTCCACAATTGATGGTACCTTGAGGTTCTTGGGCTGCTGCCGTAGCTCGAGCACATGTTTCCTGTGCAGTTCTCTTTCTCGCCGGTTGTTGTACTCGATCTGGTTCTCCAGCTCTGTTTGGTGCTGCAGTCGGATCAGATCCATGCGAAGTTTCTGTAGCGTCTTCAGCTGTCTGTGCTCAAGTTCTTGGGTCGACTCGTCTTGCCTGATCAACATAGCATGCTCCATTTCCTTCTGGGTCTTCTTCTTATTCAACTCCTGACAGAAAGACAGAAATTAACATTACAATAGTGCCTACAGTTATTCAAATAATAAGGTCTTTTTTAAATCTACTGTACTCTATCTAATATTTGTAGCAATAGCCAAAAACACATTGTATGTGTCAAAATGATCGATTTTTCTTTTATGCCAAAAATCATTAGGATATTAAAGTAAAGATCATGTTCCATTAAGATATTATGTAAATTTCCTACTGTAAATATATCAAAACTTAATTTTTGATTAGTAATATGCATTGCTAAGAACGTCATTTGGACAACTTTAAAGGTGATTTTCCCAATATTTAGATTTTTTTGCTCTCTCCGATTTCAGATTTCAAATAGCTGTATCCTGGCCAAATATTGTCCTATCCTAACAAATACATCAATATATACATCAATGGAAAGCTCATTTATTCAGCTTTCAGAATCAATTTCAATGACTGGTTTTGCAGTCCAGCGTCACATATGGCTAGAATACCCCCTTTAATATAAATGTTTTTTTTGGCTACAGTAATAGCAACACCTCTTCAGCAAGCCATTCTTCTGTGTGATGAGTTACAAAACAACGTTAGTGGTTTAAAACAAACCCCTAGTCATAAGTATACACAACAATAATAATAATACTAATAGCTTGCCTTAGCAAGCAAAGGTTACAACAGTAAATGTATGATCACATAAATGAAACAATAAATGTAAGTAAATCGCTTTAAATAAAAGCGTCTGCCAAATGTCTAAATGTAAATGTAATAAAATAAGGTGTTGATATGCAAGTGAGTCACATTAGTAGAGGCTTCAAAACCAGATTTGAATAGGGAGAACATCCAAAATTTGGACTAGGATTGCAACCACTGGATTATGCATCATATTTGTCGTTTTATAGACCATATATGGGTTACAACCCGGTAATACTTCCAAAGGTTTCCTGCAGATTAATGCACTAGATTAAGAGATTTGCACATTGCTGCATTACTTATTTTCAAATCAGATTAATTGAAAACGGTCATCAACCCTAAGAAATGGTTCAAATGTTACATTAACCCTGGGAAAACCCTTCATGTAATTATCCTGTGTATATACGTATACTGACTACAGTTTAAAAGCGTAGGGTCAGTAAGATTTTTTTGTTTGTTTTGTTTATGAAAGAAGTCTCTTATGCTCACCAAGGCTGCATTTATTTGATTAAAAACACAGTAAAAATAGTATTTTGCATTGATCTTGCAACAACAAACAACAATCTTACTGACACCAAAACTTTTAAACATATTTTAGAGTGCTAAGCAATCTTTTGTCTTTTTTTATGACTTCTGAAGCATTTCATCCCCACCTCTCGTAACTGTTCCTGCTCAAACTCGTGCCTCTTGATCATGATCTTGCGTTTGAAGGCTCTGCAGTTCCTATCGTAGAAAGCCCTCTGCTGACCCAGAAGCTGAGCCTCCTCTTCAGCCTGAGAGTGCTGGATGTTCTCCTTGTGCTTGGACAGCCTCTCTTGCTTCTCTTTCTTAGGTGTGCTGTGGTCTTCACTCATTTCCTGAAGAAAAAATCATATGAAACATGAGAAGAGACAAAGGCATTAAAAGAAGAGTGATTTTATGCTACAAGTTGTTTTTATTGCAGAAAATACCCTGTTTATAATCAACATGAAATGGCATTTGCAACCTATTTTACTCAAGTAGAGTTTTTTTTCCCCAATGGGAAGTAAAATGTATGGCAGGATTTGATTTTATTAATGGAATAATATCTGGAATAATAATAATATTCTAGTAAATAGGGTCAATTTTAGTTTTAACTTGGAAGAATTAAACAAAAACCTCTTTAATCTTCTCCTTGCACAGCTTATACTGTTTCTTCTGGTTATCAAGGAAGTTGGTGAGCTCTTTCTTCTGTTGGGCCACGATTTGCTGCTGGAACTTCTTCTCATCAGCTGCCAGAGTTTTCATCTGAGGAACACAACACAGATTTATCATTAATAGCACTGCAATTTCAGTATGTGACTGATTTTTTTTAATGTTAAAAGCAAAAAAAAAAAAAAAAAAAAAAAAGTCCCATTTTCTTCTCTGACTTCATTAACATACTAATCAACATATGCTACATGAATAATTAGCATGCATCCCTTGGCTATTTACATGTTTAACATGCAATATGGAAAAGAATAATACAAATTAGGTTTTCACATGATCTACATGAACTTTTGAACTAATTTCTTTTTTAAACTTCGCATAAATACAATATTTGGCTGAGATACAACTATTTGAAAATCTGGAATCTGAGGGTGCAAAAAAAAAAAAAAAAATCGAAATATTGAGAAAATCGCCTTTGAAGTTGTCCAAATTAAGTTCTTAGCAATGCATATTACTAATCAAAAATTAAGTTTTGATATATTTACGGTAGTAAATTTACAAAAAATCTTCATGGAACATGATCTTTACTTAATATCCTAATGATTTTTGGCATAAAAGAATTGATCATTTTGACCCATACAATGTATTTTGACTATTGCTACAAATATACCTGTGCTACTTAAGACTGATTTTGTGGTCCAGGATCACATTTAGAATTATTGTTAAGATGTTAATGTAATACAAGTCCTACAATAACCATTCTAGATGATATACTGATCAATCACTATTTTAAATCAACATCATGTCAATTTTAACTGACCAATATTTGATCGGCTAGCAACTATAAACTCTGAGTTTCAGCAGAAGAATACAGAAAGATCACCCACTTCTTTGTCTGTTTGGATGGCATGCTTCTTGGCAAGTTTCTCCAGCTCAATGAAGGCATTGTTGGCGTGGGTTTCCAGTTCTTTTTGGAGCTTCAATCTGTGCTCATCCATCTCTGCCTTCAGCTTGTTCTCCAGAGCGATCAGCTGCTTCTGGTGTTGCCGTCGCATGCGTTTGTACCCCGACATCTGCTCTCTGAGCTCATTTTCCTGCTCATGTTCATGGATCTGACGTGTTACCTAGAAGGAAAAGAACTTGGTTAAAGAATGCAAACGTTTGAGATAATTATGATGAGATTTTGTCAGTGTAGCAATGTGCAAAATCAATATACAGTTCTTGGGAAGAACTGATAACTGAAATATGGTGACTGAAGGTTGCGATAACTCTAAAACTGGGTAAGTGGTCAAAATTTTAAGACATTGCCAGATCATTCAAAATTAGGTATCAGGTTACATGCATTTCCCTACTTGAAAATTTTTAATTTCTCCCAATTTTATCCATATTTAATCCCTATTAGCACCGTTTGGATTGTCACCTGTGGGAACGTTTTTAATTGTTTCATCCCCATGAAATATATTGAGAAATTTGAGGATCTAAAAAGAGAAACGAGATAGTCCAGTGGAATAATTCATCAGATATTGTCCACTGAATTGGGTAACCAGACCACAAGATGATCAGTATAATTTTTTCACATTATGAGAACAGAACAAACAGAAAACCCATGAAATCTACAGCGCAACAATTGATAAGACTAAATGTGACCCCTGACCACAAAACCAGTAATTAGAGCCAATTTTGAAATTATACATCATCCAAAAGCTGAATAAATAAGCTCTCGATTGAGGTATGGTTTGTTAGGATAGGACAATATTTTGTCAAGATACAATTATTTGAAAATCTGGAATTTGAGGGTGCAAAAAAATCTAAACATTGATTATACCTTTAAAGATGTCCACATGAAGTTCTTAGCAATGCATACTACAAATCAAAAATTAAATTTTTATATATTTACAGTAGGAAATTTGCAAAATATCTTTATGGAACATGATATTTACTTGATGATTTTTGGCATAAAAGAGAAATCTATCATTTTGACCTATACAACAAATTTTTGGCTGTTTCTACAAATATACCTGTGCTACTTAAGACTGGTTTTGTGGTCCAGAGTCACAAAATATTCTTGTGGCACATGAAAATAACAAACATTATATTATTACACTGACAAACAGAGCATGATGGAACACTGACAATCAGATATTGCAGTATCTATATCTGTGTAAAAGATGAAAAGTTGCAATTGAATAGTACACATCTCAGGATTGCCTTTGTACATCTTCTAGATCTAGAACGTCATTAATACCACTAAACATATAAATGAAAACAGAAAAACCCCACCGTTCCCTTGACTTCTGCAAACCCCTGGAAGACAAACCTGAAAGAAGGGCGTGTCCAAATCAAACTGTTCGTTGAGTTTCTCGTAACTCCCACCTGAACTCCTCAAGCCAAACATGTTGGCGAAATAAACCACCCGTGAGAACATTGAGTCTCGCCTGCACTACATCCCCCAAAAGCACTCGCTCAAAACCCACCGGGAGAGAAAGAGAGAGTGAGAGAGGGATGGGGATAAAGAGAGAGGGCGAACACTGCTTCTCCTCTCTCCTCGCAGGTGCGCCGTGAATGAATGAGGTTCTCAGAAAGGCCTGGCCCTGCGCGCGGGCTAAGCAGCGTTTAGTAGGCCAGTCACATGAGACGCCTGTTGAAGGGAGAAATTTCCTAATCGCTCTGAATCAGTAGCCCCACTGTAACCGCAATCACCAATCCAATCGCTTTCTGCCCAAGTGCCCCCATCAGCCACACCAAAGGGGCATGTGACAGCACTAAGCCCGGGTGGCAAAGGAAGAATGGGAAGGAGAGAAAGAAACACTCCCAGGTTAAAGGTTACACAGATGGGCACCCTAACTCTATTCAAATTCAACTGTTTTGGATCAAATTTAAATGATGTTGTTCCAAACCCGGCAAGACCTTCATTCATCTTCGGAACACAAATTAAGATATTTTTGATGAAATCCTAGAGCTTTCTGACCCTGCACAGACAACAATCTAACTGACACGTTCAAGGTCCAGAAAAGTAGTAAGGACATCGTTAAAATAGTCCATGTGACATCAGTAGTTCAATCGTAATGTTATGAAGCGTCAGCAGCACCACACACGCTTTGCGGTAGTCTAGTGAACGCGTGTTGAAGACTGACACGGAAGAGAAGAAATTGTTGAATAAAGTCATTTTGGTTTTCTTTGTGCACAAAAAGTATTCCTGTAGCTTCATAAAATTATGGTTCAACCACTGATGTCACATGGACTATTTTAATCAATGTCCTTACTACCTTTCTGTGTATTGAACATGATGGTTGTGTTGCTGTCTGTGCAGCGTCAGAAAGCACTCATATTTTTTCAAAAATATCTTAATTTGTGTTCCGAAGATGAACGAATGTCTTACAGGTTTGGACCGACATGAGGGTGAGTAATAACTAAATTTGCATTTTTGGGTGAACTATCCCTTTGAAATCGGGCATTTGGTAATTTTGTTACTTTTAAATTTATTTTAAGGTCAGTAAGTAATTGATACCCTTATTCAACAAGGATGCATTACTATAATTCAATTATTAAAGATTTTTATAATGTTACAAAAATGCTGCTCTTTTGGATTTTCTATGCAGTCGATTAACTCTGAATTAGACTGATTTTTTAAGGGGCCAACATTACACTGAAGGCTGCTGAAAATTTTAAATATATTAAAATAGAAAACAGTTATTCTAAATGTCTATAACATTTAACAATACTACTAATGTACTGCATGATCAAATAAATGTAGCCTGGGAAAGAGACTTTTTTAAAAAACATTAAAAACATCTTACTGACCCAAAACTTTTGAACAGTAACTGCATGTTTATTAGGGAATCACGCTCGGCAACATGCCACCAAAAAACTCTTTTGGAATCAATTATGAGTCTTTGGTCTGCTTGACAGATTAGTTCAATCCAGAATAATCCTGATAATTTACTCACCTCCATGTTATCCAAGATGTTCATGTCTTTCTTTCTTCAGATGAAAATAAATTAAGTTCTTTGAGAAAAACATTCCAGGATTTTTCTCCATATAGTGGAACGGGGATCAAAAGCTTGAAGGTCCAAACTGCAATTTTAATGCAGCTTCAAAGGGCTCGACACAATCCCAGCCAAAGAATAAGAGTCTTATCTAGCAAATGATCAGTCATTTTTTAAGAAAAAAACAAAAATTATATATATTTTAACCATAAATGCTCATCTTGCACTAGCTCTGCTTCCACAACATCTCACATTACGTAGTTAAGTTGAAAAGGTCACGTGTGACCCAGTGTTTACAAATCTAATGTGCAAAGAGAGCTCTTTAAAAAAAAATAAAAATAAAATAAAAACAAAAAGAGAAAACAACGATGTTGGACAATTCTGAAGTTAGAGCTGAAAATAAGTTTTTCGCCCTACCATTTTTGAACCAAAGCACACCGCCGACAAACTAACCACATGTGACCTTTCCAACATGATTACGCAATGCATAAAGTCACAAATGTGCATCACACAGCTAGTACAAGGCGAGCATTTGTGGTTAAAAGGTGTATAAATTTGTATATAAAAAAAATATTGGACTCATCGCAATAATACAAACCTGTATTTTGTTACTTTATTATTGTTCATTTATTTTATTAAACTTTGTAAATTATTAAAAAAAAAATTTAAATTTTATGTGGTGTCATGAATTAATTTTGATAAAAACAGGTTTATTATTATTATGAAAAAAAAAACAACAGCAGCAGTAGTATCCACCTTATTTTTCAATGCGGAAGTAAGATGTTTTCTGGTAATGTGTTAGACGTCCGGTTCATAATCCGCCATAGGGAAATAACAAGAAAAATATCGAAGTGCAGAAAACGGCAAAACAGTTTGCACTACAAACCAGTGTGTTCATAATTAAGCTAATACATTAAAATAATATGGTAAGACACACCAGTTTGCAATATCAAGCAGTAAAACAAGCTTTTTGTGCAGCTAAATATAGCTGGAAGTGGATGAGACCGGAAGCTAGACACAAAAAATGTACAAATGGCTGCACCCACTCTTATGGGAAAAATAAGGTGGATAGCGTTACAACATTTATTTGAAACATGTATTTGGATTCGCTGCCTTATCTCCACTATTTCCTTTCATTCTTTTCATGACTTTGGAAAACTTGTCTCATATGTTTCTCTACGTCGCTTTTTGCACAACTCCGGGTCGTCGACACCAAGCAACGCTGCAATTTCTTTCTAGGATTTAAATGCCTTCTCCGAATCTGTAAAGTCTGTCCGCGAGCGATCGTACATGTACGGATACATTTGTACCAGCTCAGCTATTCGACACTTCAGTGTTTTCATATTGCTACTGCTAGTAACTTCACTAACTTGGTGGTGATGTTGTTATCCTGTCTGACCTCCAAGGAATGAATAATGAAACCGGGAGAAAAATCTCCCGCCAAAGAAGGTGGGGTTTCAGAACACACCCACCGACTGTGTGATGGCCATGGACCAATGGTAGCCCAAAGGTGTTTAGGAGCCAAAACGAACACCCCCAAAAAGTTTGCCTTGGTAAGCTGTTTTGAAATGCAGAAACAAACTGATTTTGTTTGAGATGACGTCATATCAGTTCGTTCTTTGATTTAGTTTGAAGTATGTCACAGCCTTTATTCCTGGGATCGTGTAGAGCTGCAATGAAACAATTTGGACCTTCAACCCACTGGCTCCCATTGAAGTCCACTATGTGGAGAAAAATCCTGGAATGTTTTCCTCAAAAACCTTAATTTCTTTTGACTGAAGAAAGAAAGACATGGGTGACATGGGGGTGAGTAAATTATCAGGAAATTTTTATTCTGAAAGTGGAGAAGATGAATGCATATGTAGCGAGCAGACAGCATAACAGTTCACTAGGTTTTGGAAGTGTGAACAGGAAATGACTAAATTAAAAACTACTGGAACGAAACAAAGAAACAAAAAGGTGAGATTTATGTAGGAGATTTATCGGATACTACGTTTACATTTACAACCTGCAACAAACCTCTGTTCTTATGCATTTAAGACATTCTCATCTCTGTTTCATCCCTACAGTTTTGCCAATACATCTACATATCGATGTCATTCATTAAATTAATATGTCTTCCCCTCTCACTTTCTGTCTTTTGTCTTCCCTCCTTTTTCCTGTCTCACTTTCTTTCTACACCTCACCCCTCCTCTACGGCTTTTCATTTGAAACACAAAGAGAGTCTCTTTCCCTGCATAGCCCAGGTCCTTGAGTCTCACTCCGTACGACTGTAAAATCCATATCAATAAATAAAAAGCGCAAACTTGATTCCACCAACAAGTCGATGAAATACAAAAAAAGAATAAGACTGTGCACCATGCCCATAAACCCACTAAAGCCAAACTCCTTTGTGATCATCTGAAATGATAGATGAGCGTCTGTAGTATCAGACAAAGTCCACTACAGTTGTCTGCCCCTAGAGGGCGTTCACACTCCAGAAAAAAGGAGCCAAAACAGGTGACATCATCATTTAAACCAGGCATACTGTGATCGACTACACTGCCTGCCCATGATCTCCATTTATTCATCAATTAGGGTGGAAGTGGTTGTATCACAATAGATTATTTTTCATGCCTAACTGCATAATGAATTCTTTATTTGTGTCGTAATTGTCTGACATTGACCTTACGCTTTTAAAAAAAGCTGATTTTTCTCAAAACCCTGCTAGATGAAGAGCATCCTTTTGTGTTGGATCACAACGTATTAACTAATAGTAGACAACAACACCAATGACTCGTGCGAGGAGTGCAGCTGGCTATTGACTGAATCACGTTGCCTTGACAACAGACGTGAGAGTGAAAGAGAAAAGTAGGAGCCTTTTTTGTCTTTCCCCCCGAATAAATAGAGGGTTAAACAGGAAAAGAAGGAGGCAAAGACCACCGAGAGAGAGAGAGAGAGAGAAATGACCGCAGTGTATTAAAGCAAAAGGATGAAAGAAAAAGAAAGAGTAAAGCAAGAGAGGAGGGGGGAAGAGAGGATGACAGTAAGGATGATGTCATTCTTTTTCCTCACCAGTGAGGCTGACTTGATGGTGGCGAAGCGCTCGCGGTTTTTATAGTTATGAGCCTGAGCTCGTTCCGACGAGGACGGTCGCAGGTCCGACCGGTGGTCCCGATGAGGAAGGTCATCACGGATATACTGATGATCCTAAGGACGAAAAGCACATAAAAATCAGTCAAGGATTTGGTGTGACAACGTAATCTCTTGAGGATTTATTCCAAAGCGTCTTGCAGTCCATTCAAGCTATACGTTTTCCCTACCAGAGCCGCAGGAGGAATTTTATATTCTATGTTGCTGTAGGATCAGCGGGGACGTTTCAACATGAGACTATTCAAGCTCTCTATCTTAAAATATCTTCATTAATTGACCCACAAGCTTCGTCCACCCGAAGCATTTATATTCCTAAGGGCTTTGTCTCCTCTCAGTGAATTAAATGAAGTACAACTTGTTGAAGGGCTGTTCAGTTCCCCTAAAGTCTATTCACATTTCTCCAACATGCTGATGTAATTTCCTCGAGGACAGGAAGTGTCAATCAGACATTCAGAGAATGTAAAAAGCGCTTTTTTTTTCTTATAAAAATTGCTATTTAAAAAGCAATAAAGGACTTCACAATTTGCTCCCAAAATTTCTGATTTTATGTCAGTATGACAATAAACAACAAATAACAACAATATTATTATAAAAAAAAATAATAAAAATAATAATAATACCTATCTATCTATCTATCTATCTATCTATCTATCTATCTATCTATCTATCTATCTATCTATCTATCTATCTATCTATCTATCTATCCATCTACATTAAATAATAATATTAAAATAAAGTATTAAAATTCTCAATATTAATATTTAGGGATGTTCATACATTTAATCAATTAAATTGCACCCTTTGTGATTTGCTAAATGCACTAATCTATAGCACAATGGTTTTTTTGGTTTTATTTCAATTAATTGCAGCCATAGTATAAACATGTTGTCAATGATTTTGACCCCTGTGTTCTTTGACTATAACTAATAACAACTGCAAAAATAATTTACCCAAGCGTTGTTAGACAAGCACCATTTAACCACAAAGAACATTTGGTAACACTTTACTTAAAGCCTTTATGTATATTGCATCATAACTGTAGTTACAATGCATTAATTATGCCTTGTAGTGCACCTTATAATGCACTGTACAATCTCATGAATAATTGGTTCCACAGTTAACACATTATAACACTTACCAACTCATTGTTACACTATTATTTTAAATTTGTTTATAATTATTTATGACAAGATATAATGTATAACTATGCACATTATGCATAATTATAATGCATTATAACCTTTAATTATACATTTTATATTTAAAGTTAGTTTAATATAGTATTCTAAACTTTTATTTAGAAATGCAAATATTTTTACTTTCACTTCTAGTCAATTTAATGCATCCTTGGTGAATAAAAATTGTATACTTTAGTAAAGTACCTAGAACTACGATATATATATATATATATATATATATATATATATATATATATATACACACACACACACACACACACACACACGTAACAGTTTAGCATAAACCATGGTTGTGTAAGCTTTCAGCATAGCATAGTATAGTATAGTATAGTATTATATAGTATAGGTTTATTTCAATATAGCCAACACTGATAATTCAGTATAGCACTGCATTTAATTTATAGTACTGTATTTATACTAAACCGTATAGTACTGTTTGGCACATACTTAGCATATACTGTTGTTGTGTAAGCTTTCAGTATAGTATAGCATAGCATAGTATAGCATTAGGGTTGCCTCATTTTAGTTCAATATAGCTGACAATGGCAATCTAGTATAGTAGTCTATATAATGCTTTAGTAAAGTACATATAACTACAAATATACAGAAAATATATAGAACTGTTTAGCATATACTGTAGCTGTGTAAGCCTTCTGTATAGTATAGTACAGTATAGTATAGTATAGTATAGTATAGTATAGTATGCACATTATGAATAATCATAATGCATTATACCCTTTAATGCACAACGCATTATACATAAAGGCTTTAAGTAAAGTGTTACCTAACATTTTTAGTCCCTATAGTACTTGCACATGTATGCATATTTGGTGGATGGAGCATCTTTGAACTTTATTTTGTAGGAGAACTATAAATGTAAAATTAACTTTAAGTATACCTTCCCTGTGCCCTGTGTGTGAACCATTAAATTGTAACAAGCCAGTCTTCTGAGAATTAAATAGCTTGACAGAGAGAAAAACACAGGAAACGATTTCCAGGAATGGACTGGAAAGCATATGTTCTATTTTTGTTTGTCAGCATCAAATGAAAATATGGTAAGCAATTAAATGAAACATAAAAGGTTTGCGGTTTGTGCACCTTAAAACTTGGAGGGATTTCTGGTGGGGTGTGTGTGTCTGGGACCTTTTTGTGGTGCATGGAAGACTCTAGGGTGCTGTCGTAGTCGTGGTGCAGCTCAGAGCAGGAGTCATCTGGCACCTCCTGCAGGCTGTTGACGCTGCTGCTCTGACTGCCGGTGCTCACGGAGGTGCTGGGGATGGAATGATTACTGCCCAAACTGTTCATCTTACAGCCTGCCTGATCGCCATCCTGTGCAAAAGATGGAGAAACTGATCATCATCCTTACTGGATGCCCATATATTTGTCAATTACTGAAAGCACTTCACACATCTCATTCCAAGGCCTGTATGATAGCAGTCATTTGTTGAACAGAGACATGTTCACACCATTACTGAAAGCCCTTCTGACACTTAATAGTTCAGTGTTATTCAAAATAGTGTATAGTTCTACCTTTAGTGTAGTTTAAGAAAATATGTAGGTCCATGTACCTTCGGTGTAATTCAGTACAGTTTGCAGTATATACTTCCATAAAAAACATAGTTAAGGTAAAGTCAGTTTGGAATCTAATGCAGTAATTTCTCTACAGTACATAGTTCAGTATAGTATCACATTTTGTTTGTCTAAACTTAAAGGGATAGTTCAGCCAAAAATGAAAATTCTGTCATGCGTCATGTACAATATACTGTAGAATTCAAAAAGTTTGGGGTTGGTAAAATTTTGATTGTTTTGATTTAGTTTTTGAAAGAAGCCTCTTTTGCTAATCAAAGCCTCATTTATTTGATCAAAAACAGTAAAAACAGTGATTTTGTGAAATCTTGTTACAATTTAAAATAATTATTTTATATTTTAATAGATGTTAAAATGTAATTGACTCCTGTGAAATCAGCTGGATCTTCAGAAGCCATTACATTCAAATCACTGGAAACGGTTATATATTTTGTTCCAGGATTCTCTGATGAGTAGAAAGTTTAAAAACAAATTTTTTTTTTTTTTAGAAATGTAAATATCTTTACTTTCACTTCCGATCAACTGAATACATCCTTGCTTAATGAAAGTATTAATTTCTTTAAAAAATAAAAACTTACTGATCCTAACTTTTGAACAAAAACATACTTTAGTAAAGTACATAGAACTACAAAGATACAGAAAATATACATAACTGTTTAGCATATACAGTGGTTGTGTAAGCTTTCAGTATAGTATAGCATAGTATAGTATACCCTCAGTTTAGTTCAGTATATTTGACACTGACAATTCAGTATAGTACCGTATATAATTAAGTATATATAATAAGTTAATTATTTATAATGTAGTCCAGTTTAGTATATTATCCCTTAAGTCTAGTTGTGGCCCTTTTTTTCTATCCATCCATTAAGAAGTATAGTATAGAATAGTATAGTATAGTATACCCTCCGTTTAGTTCAATATAGTTGACATTGACAAATCAGTATAGTACAGTATATAATGCAGTATACTTTTAAGTTAATTATTTAAAATGTAGTCCAGTTTAGTTTATTTTCCTTTAAGCCTAGTTGTGGCCCTTTTCTCTATCCATCAAATCATAGTATAGTATAGTATAGTATAGTATATAGTATCATATACCCTCAGTTTAGTTCAATATAGTTGACAGTGACAATTCAGTATAGTACTGTGTATAATGCAGTACACTTTAAAGTAACTATTTATAATGTAGTCCAGCTTAGTTCATTATCTCTTAATGTGCAGTTGTGGCCCTTTTTTTCTCTATCCATCCACTAAAATTATAGCATAGCATAGCATAGTATATAGTATCATATACCTTCAGTTTAGCTCAATATAGTTGACACTGACAATTCAGTATAGTACTGTATATAATGCTGTATACTTTTAAATGTAATTATTTATAGTGTAGTCCAGTTTAGGTTATTATCTCTCAAGTCTAACTCAAGTTGTAGTTTTTTTCTTTATCCATCCATTAAAATTAACAGACTGGCATTAAATCATTGTGTAATCACAATCGTTTCTATGATAAATCAAAACTGATGTTAACAAAGCATAGGTGGCAAACATGTAATGGAAATTTGTAAGCAAGAGAAACCAGTGGCCCCCTCAATGCCAAATCTGTTGTGTATAACATGTAGCCACATGCAACAACAGGAAGCACGCTGACCACTATGCAACTCGCACAGGCAAGTATGAAGTCAACGCATGTATGACACTCAAGGGGGCCTTTCACTTATCAGGGTATTTCCTGTACCCACCTCCTCCTCTTCCTGAGACTCCCCCATTGGGCCGTTGTGTTTCTCCTGGTAGAGGATTTTTTTCATTTTACGATACTGCAGGTTGTCCAGCTCTCTGACCGCATCCTTCGTCCTCTGGATCAGATCGATGAGGACCCGTGAAGGACGATCTCTCCTCACGAACTCATGCTGGAACAGACAGAGGGACAAAGAGGGCATTTGTAAATTGAATTGTGTTTTTGCAATTTTAACTACGCTAAGAGAAATAAAATGAGCAACAGCTGGTGATCAAATATATAAACACCACTTGTGTGTGTAAACATTCTGATCTATCAGGATTCTGGGTTTTATTCAATTTATGAGGAGGAATTTACGCTGAGAGGAAAGTGTGTTTTTATTTGGCCCTTTGTTCACCTGAAAACTACGCAAATTGCATTCGTTTCATAAAAGCAAATACTTCAGGAGAAACATTTGGGGGTTAAGCATGATGCAATTCAACTGCCATGAAATAAACCCACTGTCTCAATCCTCTCAGCATGCCAGATTACTCCGCTTGTGCTCTGAATTACGTCATTTCGTGTTTGTCCTTTGCTCACTAGAGGGTGCTCATGTGTAATGTGGCCTTGAGTGGACATATGCCATATGGAGATGGGTTTCTGACATGGCTGGCTAAATGAGGACTTGATCTCACCTCCTAAATGGAAATAAACGGAGAACCGATTTGAGCTCAAGTGGCTGCATGCGTGCACGTTAACTGGCTTCGCAAAACCGTACTCTCTGCAAACCACAAACCAAGAGTCTTTGAAAACTAATTGGTCGTGTTGCAGTTTTTTCCATTACTCAACTGGGCCAACTGGAGTCATTTATTCATTTATTTATTTGGGAGAACACCGTTGGAAGCACAATCCAAAATCCAAATCAATTCCTGTCCCATTCCTCGAAACAGCCGCTCTTGAACGTTTACTGTAAATCCTCCTTCTGGGACTCTTACAGCAACTTTTCCTCTAAACCATGCATCATGAAGATCTTCTTTTACGCACCTACTCGAAAACTCTTCCTCTTGGTTTCTTTTTTTTTTTTGCATTTCCAGTCATAAACCATTCTCATAAACCTGTTCAAAGTAGACTGGTTCCCTGTTTTTGCTTGGTTTCGCTCAGGTTAATAAACGTTATTCATTTGACAACATATCTTTTGCACTAAAGCAATAACCTTGGACTGTCTGAGGTGGACTGGTTAATTCTAAACATTTATTAACCATAAAAACTTACGTTAACTGTTAAAGTTAACTGCTCTATAGCTCCTCTTTAAAGTGGACTGGTTACCTGTTTTTGCTTGGTTTTGTTGACATGACTTAACATTATCTTTCATCTGACAGCATATTTACACCAAAGCATAAACCATTCTTGTACACTGCCATTCAAAAATTGGGAGTGAAAAAAAAATTGCCATTCAAAAATTTGTGAAATTGGGAGTTTACTGGATTTTTGATCAAATAAAAGCAGCCTTAATGAGCATACAAGATATCTTACCAACCCCTAAATTTTCTAAATGTTCATTAACTGTCAACCAATTTCTCACTAATTTGACAAAACATAAACAGCTCTAAAGCATAAACCCATCTTGGAGGCCTAATCAACACTGGTTCACCCTTTGATCGGTTTCAATAACTCAATAAATGCTACCACTCTCAGTCAACATCAATTTAGACTGATTTAGAGCAAAATCACAAATTTAGTTTAAAACATGTTTAGTTTAAGCAGGTCACGTCTGTGTTGCGAGCGGGTAAAGTGCTGCAGAGCAAACGGCTCAACCGTTAAGCCCAGCAAAGACAGTTACAGCCAACAGCTCGGTTTCCCGATGATAACACAGATAAGCATTCGCCACTCTAAACGGACATCTGTGACTGACCAGCATGGGAGGAAACTAATCTACAGGATTATCCCATTTAAATGGAGGAAATTACATAATCTGAAGTCTTGCAGAGAGCCAGCTCTAACTGTCAGATCGTGAGTGATATCCACTGCTCGTTCTCAATCGACAAGACCTCTGTAGGTCAAGAACTGAGGTGGATTTAACCCCATGTGAGATTAAGACAGCAGTTGGGGAAGTGATGGGAACAGAATAAATGAATGCAAGACTCAGATTAATGACCTCTTTTTGGTCTTAAGGAGCTTGGAACAGTCTTGAGGTATTAGGGCAGAATGGGAAACCAAAACTGGGTCGTAATTAATTTTTACCCCCACTTTCAACCTCTGCGTGGACTAGGTTGAAGAAACGATCAGTAGCGCCTACAGCTGTACGGCTCTATGAACCATGAGCCCATGAGCATTCAGACTGACCTCAGAGAGGTTTTCCATGAAAATATTAGTGATCATGCATGACCTGCATTTTTAATGACTGAATCAGCAATGCCAATAATTAGTGAAATAATCATTATTTTGAGTCAGTTATTTCTTTTTACTGAAATGGCCAAATGAGTTTGCAAAACAATCTAAATCGATGTGAATTGTTCAGACCACTGTCACTGAATCAACTGAAGTAGACAGTTAAACAGACAGACAATATGTGACCCTGAACCACAAAACCAGCCCTAAGCAGCATGGGTATATTTGTGGCAATAGCCAAAAATACATTGTATGGGTCAAAATTATTGATTTTTCTTTGATGTCAAAAGTAAAGATCATGTTCCATAAAGGCATTTTGTAAATTTCCTACCGTAAATATATCAAAACTTAATTTTTGATTAGTAATATGCATTGCCAAGAACTTCATTTAGACAACTTTAAAGGCGATTTTCCCAATATTTAGATTTTTTAGCACCCTCAAATTCCAGATTTTCAAATATTTTTATCTCAGCCAAATATTATCCTTATCCTATTTATTCAGCTTTCAGATGATTGAGCCTTATGACTGGTTTTGTGGTCCAGGGTCACATATCAAGATATCGAGACAGAGAACAAATGGCACTGGGTGAAGTGGAGAGTCATTGAAAGAAAAGGCTACTTTTTGAGAGGTAACTTTGAGGAAAATTCAGCCACTGCTATGTCATGTGAATAAGCATCCATTCACATCGAAAGTGGGTCCTTCCATGCTGTTTTCAGTGGTTTTCATGTTGAACATGCACTAGATAGCCATCTTTGATCATTTTGTTGGTTTTTGCTGCTTTCAGGTGTAAAAAATGTTTACAAATGTACTGTTGCTTATGACTGTTTCATTCGAACAGTCTTCAGTGTTATATTAGTGCATAATAGATGCATGAATACTAGAAATACTCAAGAAATTTAAAGGAATATTTCACTCAAAAATTTAAATGTGCTAAAAATGTACTCAATCTCAGGCCTTCCAAGATATATATGGGCCATTCTACAGAATTAGTGCAAAGTGCACAACCAAAAAAAAAAAAAAAAAAAAAAGTATTGAAATAATTTTTGTATTTTTTTCCATTGTTGTTTTTTCGTTGTTTTTCCATATCCATTTATTTTTTTATTTCCTTTATAAACTATGAAAATTCATTTTTAAAAAAATGATGTCCCGCATTGTTCATGTCACTACCGAAACAGTGTTTAGTCTATTGGCCGAGACTGATTTTAATTAAACCCACAAATATATGATCATAAAATACTCCTGGGTCCCTCTCTCTCATAGCTACGAGGTGTGAGTAGAGGTCTCATCATTTTGAGGTAAACTACCGAACACCTTTTTCTACAATTAAGCACAATTTTCTGCAAATTTTCTACAATTTTTTGGGAGTTATTCTATGACATTTCATTTTTATATGTATACCACTGTTCAGAACTGTGCTACTGTAGCTAACCATGTGCTTATTATCATCTTTCTGCCAGGTTCAAAAGTATCCAAAATTGTCACTACCGAAGCATTTGGTGGAGTTTCAGCATTTGGAGTTTCAGCATTTGGTGTAGTTTGAGTGTCAACCAATAGAATTGTCACTACCACACCATGTCATCTCTGTTTCAGTAGTGACACAAGGGAACACATAATCCTCATATTTAGGGAAAATAAAATTTTAGCACAATTCTGCAATTTTTTTGTATTTTAGTATGTTTTAGTGAATTGGCGTGGTTGCTACCGAAGCATTACCATCACTACCGAAAAACATACTGTCAATACCAAAACATGGGATGTTTTGTCAAAATTAAAGTTACTGAATTATCAACTAGGATGGCATGATAGTTTTTGGTTCAATGTATATTCAAACTAATGAATCTAATGAAAATTTTGAAATCAGTAAGATAAACTTAAGAAAAATAGGATTCAAAATATAAGAAATCTCATAAATTACATTTGATATAATTAATTGTTATTGAGTTACTTCTTTTTTTTATATATAAAATAGCAAAAAAAATATATTTACAATCTAGATGTAAGCAAAATCTTAACAGGTCAACATAACACTTCTAATTAAATGATTATTACTGTGTTTCAGTAGTGATTTGGGGAGAGGACTAATATTCCAAAACTTTCTGAAAATATAATATGAGAATTAACTACACAATTACTGAAAATGGGACAAATTTTTTGGGAAAAAGACATTTTGGAAACACTTTATTTTACGGTTTCTCAACTAGTTGCTTATTAGCATCCATATTACTAGAATACTAGCCATTTATTAGTGCTAATTAAACACATATTAATACCTCATTCTACCATGACCTTATTCTACATCCCTAATCCTACCCAATACCTAAACTTAAAGGAACACTTCACTTTTTTTGCTAACAGCTTAGCATAGATCATTGAATCAGATTAGACCGTTAGCATCTCGCTGATTCAATGATCTATGCTAAGCTATTAGCAAAAAAAGTGGAGTGTTCCTTTAACAACTATCTTGCTAACTATTAATAAGCTGCCAATTAGGAATTTATTGAAGAAAGTCGTAGTTAATAGTGAATAAGTGTTACCGACATTTTTTTCACTCTGACTTTGGAGCAATTCTATAGAATTGCCCATATGAGCTCTTTTTTCATCAAACAATGCTATTGTGGATTATTGTGATGTTTTTTACCAGCTGTTTTTATTCATCATTCTGACGGCACCCATTCACCGTAGAGGATCCACTGGTGAGCAAGTGATGTAATGCTAAATTTCTTCTAATCAATTCTAAAGCAAACTCTGTGAGGCCTGATGGTGAATAGATCTTCAGCACATTTTCAATTTTAAATGAACTATTTCTTTAAAATGTTTTTCAAGTTAAAGTTTAACACAAACAAATAAAGAATTTAAAAAAAAAAAAATTAAAAAAAACTTTTTAGTGGTGTTTTCGCAAAAAAAAATCAGATGAAATCCCACAGGCGCCCATGGAAAAGACCCTGGGATCCCATTCCACCCCCGGACCACCCACCCCTTGTGAAGTTGTGCCTAAAGTGCGTGCCTAACATTGACACTAAGCTCTCAGGGCTAAATAGGATTACCTGTGTCCACCAATGAGATCAACCGTAACCTGTAACATGCACCCACACAAACAGACAAACAAACGAATCGCATCGGTAGCACCATCCCTTAATGATACTGTATCCAGAGCTTCCCCGCAGCCAACAATTACCCATATCCCAACTGTACTGTTATGTCCTATCACACATTTATTTTGGTGACGATTTAAATCCATAAGCCTCCCACCACAGCACGATATCACGAACATTAGTCACCGCGTAGCAATATGTCCACCTACAGCCCCAGTGATTCGGTTGAGAGAAAGTCATGGTTATATTAGTTACGTTAGACACGCACAATCGAAAAATTCTCCTGCCTTTATTAACCCTCCAAGGATGTAGCTGGCACAGGAAGTGAGCAAATGAAAAAACAGCAGAATGACATGCTCTGTGGGTTGAGCGCTTGGCTGTGCATTTGAAAACGTGTATGTGTGTGAGTCAGCAGGGATGGATGAGTAAGGAACCCACTGTCAGAGCAGGAAGTACTGACAGATATGGTGAAGAGGAAGTACACTCACCAACTGCACAGGGGCGTCTTTATCTCTGAAAAAGTGGAGATATTGACGTTTTTACGAAATACACATGATGAATTGGGGTTTGGGAACGTGTGGGCATATGTTACTAAGGCGGTTACTCCGTAATCAAGTGGACAGCAGAGTTTCCTGTGCTACAAACATATCACTAGTTTAACGAACTTAAAGGAGAAGTCCACTTCCAGAACAACAATTTACAAATAATTTACTCACCCCCTTGTCATCCAAGATGTTCATGTCTTTCTGTCTTCAGTCGTAAAGAAATTATGGTTTTTGAGGAAAGCATTTCAGGATTCTTCTCCATATAATGGACTTCATTGGTGCCCTGATTTTGAACTTCCAAAATGCAGTTTAAATGCAGGTTCAAAGGGCTCTAAACGATCTCAGCCGAGGAAGAAGGGTCTTAAATGACCGATCGTTTCGCTAGATTAGAAAAATTTGTATACTTTTTAAGCACAAAACCACTTGTAGCACAGGCTCTGGGATGCGCGTCCACGATGCTACAAGTTAGTGATGGGTCGTTCTTGAACGATTCGTTCCTTTTGAATGAAACTTTAATGTGACTCAGGAAGAACGAGTCGTCTCGGGGAGTGATTCGTTCAGTCGCGCATGCGCAACCAGTGTTGGGGAGTAACTAGTTACATGTAACGGAATTACGTAATTTAATTACAAAATAAATGTAATTGTCATTAATCGTCACATAGTTACTGAGAAAAAATGTGTAATTAAATTACAGTTACTTTTGAAAAATGCCAGTGATTACAAAGGGGATTACATCTGAATTTTTTCACATACCCACCACCACTTACAGATTCAACTGACTTCTTTCATAAATTGCATTGACTGCTCTAAAATGAGACACGAATGTTTCAGCAGTTTAGGACACAGAATAGGACACATGCTTATTTGACAACTGTTTTATTTCCTATTTGGGTTTATGCATAAATTTTATTTTTTAAGATTGTTTTTTCCAAGGCATTGTTATATGCTACTGTTTTCTGTCATAACTATGCAAACATTTGATTTCAAACCCAGTATCATAGCTATTAAACTATTTCTTGTTATGATTTCAAATCTGTATTTAACCTCGCAATGATCTCAAAGTAAGTAAGAGCTGTTAAGTCTAAATTTGGGGTGTTAAGTCTAACCTCGTGGTTAGTGTGCCAGCATATAGCGCAACTGCGCTCACGGTGACCTGAGTTCAATTCCCATCTTGAGGCCCTTTGCCAATCCCGCTCCCCTCTCTCCTCCCAGCTCTTAAAAAGCCTCAAAAATTAAAAAAAAAGTCTGAATTTGTGGTGGCTGTGATTTAAATTATATTATTACACGGCTCCGTGGAATGCTTGATTCTGATTGGTCAGTCATGACATTCCAAGGTATGTTATTCCTTGATAACAACTGGTAAAAACTAATAACCCAGACTCATTCGGGGCAACTTAAGTCAGTGCTATATGCTTGATAGTTTTTCTTTCTCGGAAGCTTTGCGTTTGGTTAGCTAAGAAAATATCAAAGCTCAATTCAATATTATGTAGACAATTTCTTAATTCTGTGATCCTGGTATCGTGGACTCGCTCTATTGTTTTATACAAACGCAGCTGCTGCCATTTTTTTTTTTTTGTTGTACACTGTAATGGATTATAAGATAACTAACAAACTAGTATTACTACTTAATTATTTATGTGGTGCAATGTTGTGTAAGAAAACTGGTATGACTGCACTGTATCCCTAAAATGTCTAGTTTGAACTTGCCACTTGCTAGCAACTGATTTCTTCATGGAAGCTTTGCGTTCAAATATTTCAACTCAGATCAGTGTTTCGTGTCTAATTATTTTGACACGAAACATCTAAATAATCTATCAAGCAGCTGTGTAATAAGTGGGATAATGTACATCCAGCCAGTTGTTATCGCAAAATAAAGATGTATGTTATCCCTTACTTATTATAATCTTAATTCAAGGCAAGGCAAGGCAAGTGATAAAATTTTGAAAGTCTGATAGTAATCAGTGTTAAGTGCTACTGTAAGGTTAACTCTGCCTGGTTTAAATGTTTCAAAATGATTAACAGTTGAAAATATTATAAATTTAGAAAAGTAATCGAAAAGTAATTAAAAGTAATAAGTTACATTACTTTAATAAAGTAATTGAAAAGTTACACTACTTATTACATTTTAAATCAAGCAATTTGTAAACTGTAACCTATTACATTTCCAAAGCAACCTTCCCAACACTGTGCGCAACATCCTATTAGGTTCTGTACTGGAATTAGTTCACCTGTTTCGAGTCTTCGGGTTTTTCGAGTCGTTCGTTCATCTTATGGGGCTGTCACGTGATGCTGATTTTGCTAAAATGAATGAAACGACTCGAAAAAAAGATTTGTTCATTTTGCTGAACGAGACTCAAAGGTCCGAGTCAGTAAAAAGATCCGAACTTCCCAGCACTACTACGAATCACGTCTAAGTTCATCATCTGTGCACTCCGGCGCAAAAAGTTAAGTATGTCGAAAAACTTGTTTTCTCCTACAACTTCAGAATCGTGAGACATTGTTGTACCTTTTTGTTTGTAAACAGCGTTTGACTTACTTGCACTTTCTTAGTCTTTGCGCGTTCGCTTTGTAAACACTGGGTCTGTAGTTCCGCCTACATTCCACGTGACCTTTCGAAGTGATTCCATAGTATCCATAGCATCCCAGAGCCTGTGCTACACAAGCTTTTGTGCTTAAAAAGCATACAAATTTATTTTTCCGAAAAAAAATGACAGATCGTTTCACTAGATAACACCCTTCTTCGGCTGGGATTGTTTAGAACCCTTTGATGCTGCATTTAAACTACATTTTGAAAGTTCAAAATCGGGGCACCAATGAAGCCCATTATATGGAGAAAAATCCTGAAATGCTTTCCTTAAAAATCATAATTTCTTCACGACTGAAGACAGAAAGACATGAACATCTTGGATGACAAGGGGGTGAGTAAATTTTTTGTGAATTGTTGTTCTGCAAGTGGAGTTCTCCTTTAAGATGACATAAAAGGACGCTTGGCGTCAGCAATACCTTTTAAAAGCTATTTGAAAAAACGATTTCAAATAAATTATCAGCAGCCCTTTCTCCAGTCTTCAGTGTCACATGATCCTTCAGAAATAATTCTAATATGTTGATTTAATGGTGAATAAACGTATTATTAAATGTTGAAAACTATCATGCTGCTTATTTTTGCAATTTTATGCACTTTTTTTCTTTGATGAATATACTGTAGCTCAAAAGAACAGCATTTATTTGAAATAGATGTTTTTTTCTAAGTAGAACAATGTAAAAATGTCACCTTCAATCATTTTAATGCATCCTTGCTGATTTAAAAGTATTCATTTCTTTAAAAACTTTTTTTAAAAAGTACTGTACTGGTGTTATGAATTGCACAATTTATGAATGACAAATTCCAGAAATACAACAGAACAAATTAAGCTTGTGTAACTAGTATTTACACACTGCTAGTTTCTGCTTTTCAATCAACTGCTCTTGAAGCCTGCTAGGAAAGTCTACTATTGTGACTGTATAATTTCTGATAAACCCGCACATATTCTGGTTGACCATTTTATATCTCACAGTCTAATTCAGTAGTTTTGTGCCATAACCCGCTGTAATGTAGACCTGACCATATGCCATTTGTCAGAGATCTCATTACGTGAGATTAAACTGCATAAGAATTACATTTCTGAGCCTAAACATAACAATCCATGTGTGAGTATCACATGAGTATTTTACCTTCGCCCAGCAAGTTTGTTTACAGAGTGTGTTTGAGAACGTGACTCAGAGTGGGAAAGAATTAACAGTAGTGTGTGGGCACTCAGAAGTCGTGCTTGAACTTCGATGAGCAATGCATATGAGTGACTTTATATGTGACATGATAACTTCCCCTGTATGTGTGAACACTGTGTGTGTGCGTGATTACTCACCCGCAGGAGTTCTGCTGAGGAGGGTCTGTCCTGAGGAATTTTTAGTAGGCAGTAGTCAACGAAACTCCGGAATGCATCCGACCTTCACAAAACACAAATAACAGTTACAGAACTATGCACTTTTGTAAAGTATTTAAAATGTACAAATAAATTACAAACACGTTTGAAGCAATGTTTACAGTCAATATAAACTCAACCTGTTGAGTGTTAAGTTTATGTTTTTAAAACAAAGCACAAACAATTCTTACAGACTACTATTCAAAAGGTTAAGTCAGTAAGATTTTTATTTTTATTTGTATTTATTTTTGGGTCAAAGAAATACTTTCACTGAAAAAGTGGATTAAATTTACCGAAGTGACAGTAAAGGCATGTATTATGTTAAAAAAAAAAAAGAATAATAATAAAAAATAATATATATATATATATATATATATATATATATATATATATATATATATATATATATATTTTTTTTTTTTTTTTTTTTTTTTTTTTTATTCTGAACTGAAACAGAAAACAGTTATTTTAAATTGTAATACTACAGTTAAAGTCAAACGTTTACATACACCTTGCAGAATCTGCAAAGCATTAATTATTTTACCAAATTAAGATGGATTATACAAAATGCATGTTATTTTTTATTTGGTACTGACCTGAATCAGATATTTCACATAAAAGATGTTTACATATAGTCCACAAGAGAAAATAATAGTTGCATTTAGAAAAATTAACAATAAAATGTGTTTGTTTGTTTTTTTTGGTTTTTTTTGTGATCGTTGAGTCCCTTGTTCCCTTGTCTTTTTACACTGAGGACAACTGAGAGACTCATATGCAACTATCACAGAAGGCTCAAATGCTCACTGATGCTTCAGAAGGAAACACAATGCATTAAGAGCCAAGGGTGCAAACTTTTGAACAGAATGAAGGTGTGTACATTTTTCTTATTTTGCCTAAATATCATATTTTTTTCCATTTAGTACTGCCCTTCAGAAGCTACAGAAGATACTTACTTGTTCCCCAGAAGACAAAATAAGTAAAATTTACCCTGATCTTCAAATTCAAAAAGTTTTCACCCCCAAGCTCTTAATTGTTCAGGACAAAAAAAAAAAAAGGGATCAGTAAACAAAAACAAACAAACAAACAAACAACAACAACAAAAACCGGCCGTGGATCATTCAGGGAACAACACACTACTAAAAATCAAGTGCATGTAAACTTTTCAACAGGGTCATTTTTATAAATGCAACTATTATTTTCACTTGTGGACTATACGTAAACATCTTTTATGTGAAATATCTGATTCAGGTCTGTACTAAATAAATGATAAAATAATTAACATTTTGCAGATTCTGCAAGGTGTATGTAAACTTTTGACTTTAACTGTGTATTACAATATTACATTTGTTACCGTTTTTTTTTTTTATTACGAAAACAGCCTTAGTGAACATAAAAGACTTCTTTCAAAAAAAAAAAAAAAAAAAAAAAACAAACTTACTGACCCTGAACATTTGAAAGGTAGTGTAAAATGTGTGTTTGTTTGAGAGAGAGAGAGACAGAGAGAGAGAGCCATATCTCCTTCATATAAAAACTGCAAACAATAAAAGTGGGTCACCAAAGTAACTTTGCGACACCCTCAGCAATATTCTGGCCCATTCAGACAGCCTTTCAATTTCCAGATCTCTCGACTAAAGGCAACACTGCTTAAGATCAGCAGCCTTTCATTTAGCTGCAGGTCAGAGAGTTGAGGGGCGCTGAAAGTTTGCTTGTGCAATAATGCACAAGATCAGGAATTGTAAAGAACTGGCAGTTGGGGTCAGGGTTATTGCATAACACATTTAAAGTTTGAGAGGAGTGCGTGGTTGAGACAGTATACATGTTTGACGAGTAGGAGTATATATACACATATATATATCTATATAAGTGAGTCAACTTGGTTTGTGATTGTGTAGAAGGACACTCACCACTCATTGGACTGTAAGGTGGGAGAGTCGTTTTGGGCGATGTGGTATAAGGCACTCATAGCGTTCATGTTGAAGAGAGGAGGCTTGCGTTCAGCTAGAAAACAGCAGAGGTGTAAGAACTCATCAAATGTGTTGACATTCTCAAACTGAAAATTTGTGACATATTGCATAGATTGTGAACAAATATACATGCATATGTACATATGCTAATCAGCAGCAGAGTTATTTCAAACATGTCAATATTTAGACTGAATCTCAGTTCTTCTTGCAGAGCATGCAATATTAGGAACACCACATTCTTAAAAATAAAGTTTCTTTATTGGCATTGATGGTTCCATGAAGAAACTTTAACATCCATGAAACATTTGCATTGCACAAAAGGGTCTTTATAATGGAAAAAGTTCATCTCACAGTTCATTAAAATTTTCTTCACACTAAGAAAAATGGTTCTTTTAAGAACTGTTTACCGAACAGTTCTTTGGGGAACCAAAATTGGTTCTTTAACAGTGTTTGCTATAAAAACCCAATTTTTAAGCCTTTATTTCTTAAGAGTGCGTTCAAAACCACAGCTTTGAAAACAGTACGTCAACTGAATAATCTGCTTTTTACATACTACACATATTACAAGTCTAGGAAGTACATCTAATGCGAAAAAAACAGACAATTTTATGTCCTTATGGCCCAGTACTGGGATATTCTGCTTATTGTAGTGGACACAATGGCTCAGAACACTAGTAAAAGGAACATGGATGAAATATTAAATTCAAAAGCATGTAAACACTCACCCAGCTCTATGCAAGTGATCCCCAGAGACCAGACGTCCACCTTTCCCTCATACTGACCCTCATCCATAGCTAAAATCACTTCTGGAGCCATCCTGTGGTAGAAACACACACAGTTGTCTAATTAACACTAGTGTGTCAGGACGCATCATCTTCCTGAACATCAATATCTGCGGTACAGACCAATATGGGGTTCCCACAAAGGAGTTGGCAGGAGAAGCAATGGAAGCAGAGCCAAAATCCGCCAGTTTGACCTGACCAGGCTCTGTCAGCAGGATATTACCAGCCTTCACGTCTCTAAACAAAAATCACAGAGAAAGTTGAAGACAGACAGTATAGGCTTACTGTAGTATCACATTAACACTTTATGCAATGAAATAAAATAAAAAATAAATAAAATAAAATAAAATAAAATAAAATAAAAACTCTGCAGAGAGAAAATGAATGCAAAAATAGGCCAGGCAAGGCCTACTGTAGTATCACATTAACACGTTATGCAATGGCAGGGTGAATAAAATAAAAAAAATAAATAAAAATAAATAAAATAAAATAAAATAAAATAAAATAAAATAAAATAAAATAAAATAAAATAAAATAAAATAAAATAAAATAAAAACTTTGCAGAGAGAAAATGAATGCAAAAATAGGACAGGATAGGCCCACTGTAGTATCACATTAACACATTATGCAATGGCAGGGTGACTAAACTAAACTAAACTAAACTAAACTAAACTAAACTAAACTAAACTAAAATAAAATCTTTGCAGAGAGAAAATGAATGCAAAAATAGCACTATTACTGGAAGCTAATAAAACACATATGAACTCACATGTTGTAAAGCAGTTAAAGCATGGTCATCCAACATGCCTTTCTTTCTTCAGTCGTAAAGAAATTATGTTTTTTTTTTTTTTTAAGGAAAATATTTCAGGAATTATCTCCATATAGTGGACCTTAATAGTGCTCGTGAGTTTCAATGTCCAAAATGCAGTTTTAATGCAGCTTCAAAGGGATTTAAATGATCCCAGTCGAGGAAGAAGGGTCTTATCTAGCGAAACAATTGGTTATTCTCTAAAAAATAAAAAAAATAAAAATGTATATACTTTTTAATCTCAAATGCTTGTCTTGTCTAGCTCTGCGATGCGCATGTGTACTCTGTGTAATCCGTGTCAATACAGTTAGGGTATGTCGAAAAACTCCCATTTCATTTTCTCCTCCAACTTCAAAATTGCCCTACATCACTGTTTTACCTTTTTTTTTTTTAAAGAGCGTTTGAACTTTGCATGTTCACTTTGTAAACACTGGGTCTGTACTTCTGGAGCAATGTAGGATGATTTTAAAGTTGGAGGAGAAAATAAGATGGGAGTTTTTTTGACATAACCTAACTGTTATGAACCAGAATACACAGAGAACGCTTGCGGATGGCAGAGCTTTCGAGGTTAAAAAGTATATAAATTGTTATTTTTTTTAGAAAATGACAGAACGTTTTGTTAGATAACACCCTTATTCCTCAGCTGGGATCATTTAGAGCCCTTTGAAGCTGCAGTTAAACTGCATTTTGGATGTTCAAACTCACGGACACCATTGAAGTCCACTATATGGAGATAATTCCTGAAATGTTTTCCTCATAAAACATAATTTCTTTACGACTGAAGGAAGAAAGGCATGCACATCTTGGATGACAACAGGGTGAGTACATTATCTGTAAATTTTTGTTCTGGAAGTGAACTTTTCCTTTATAAGCATTACATAAGATTTCCCATTTCAATATCTGATAAAAACTTCAGATTATCAAACATTTTTTTAAAATCATTTTACTTTCCAAGTCAAAATGTTGCCTAGTGGCATTTAAGGCACTACATACACAACGTATGCTTTATAGACAGAGAGGCCAGACAAAAATTACATATTGGTGATACATCACCTTTCAAAAAAACAAAACAAAAAGTCTAGAATGACCAATTCAGCATCATGTGTAAACAAGTAATAAAGTAATTAGTAATAAAATGTGTAATAAAGTCTTGTCATGTGATTGGTTTACTTAATTTAACTACTTATTAACATTGTTATCTCATTCCATTTGCCATTTTTGGGATATGTACAGGTTTAGTACAGATTTGGCAATTGATGGAGGCAATTAAAACAAATATAAATAGCACTTTATTACTGGAAACTAACAAAACACTGATAATAATTCAACAAGCACATTGTAAAGCAGTTAAAGTGTGTTAAAAGGTATGCTGACATATGCGGATTTATCATAGATTAGTACTTTACTTTAATCAAATTAATTTAAACGATTTAGTCATTTAAAACCCGAAACTGAAGAGTACACACTTGAAATTTGGGGAAAAAAATAACATAAAATAAACTTTTGATGCAATCCATTTCCAATAATATAATTCTAATCAGACCAATGCAGGAAAAAAGAAAAAGCAAAGCACGTACAGTCACTTCAAACAAAGTTATAGGGAAACAAAAATAGCACTGCTTTATGGTAAGCATATAAACGCATAAAAAATACAAGTTGTAAAGCAATTTGCTTAATCAACAGATTGTCAGATAAAAATGTTATCCGTCATTTACGCACACTGAGGAAGCTGACAATGTGTAAACAGATATCAGTCAGAGGGCGGCTCACCTGTGGATCATGTTATGGGAATGTAGGTAAGCCAGTCCTAGCAAGGCACCGTGGGTAATGGCAGCAATTTCAACCTCTTGGAGAGGCTTCTTGTGAACTGGACAAAAAAAAGCAGCATGCTTAATGACACGTAATATGTGCAAAAAAGCACTGGAACATTTGGTGTTGTGTTTGCGCTCGAAAAAGAAAAAAAAAAAAAGAAGTGTCAAAAAGAGTCATCCGATGCTTCGCGAACTGACACTACACCTTTTAGGTACTTGATCCTCTTATAGACAAGGACTGAGAACTGGATTAGAACATGGCCTTGAATTAAACAGATGCAGACTAAATTACTCATACAATGACATTATAGCAAAGTTAGACTGGAATTTCTAAATTCCTCTTTTACACACACAGACACACACATATGGAGCGATAATTGAAACCAACAGTCTATCATTAAAGCTGTGCATGTTGCCATGACAACATCTGAAGGAAACAAAAACATGAACGCAATGGCATTTCAGTAGTGACACTGGAATGAAACACAATGGGCTTTATAATGTGTCTGAGATGTGGCTAATAAAGGCCTTCAGCACTGACTAAAAAACACATGACAGTTCTAACAATTACTGTTCCTCTGTGTGAATACAGACAGTGCTTACTGTGGGTGTGTGTCTCTGCACTGTACTCGCATACTTGAGAGTGTGCGTAGTATGCATTTCAAGTGTGAACTCACCCTCTAACAAGTCTGAAGCAGAGCCGAGACAATACTCCATCACAAGCTGAATGAAAAAAGCAGACGAGAATATTGTGAAAAGGAGGCATGGCTGCCCTAGGGAATTCTGGGAATGAACTCTGTGTAAACTAAGTAGTTGTTACTGCAGTTCCCTTGGTTCACAAATGCATTACTGTATTTTTCTACCTCTTAATGGCAGTACTAACCCATGCTGTGTTGTCCTTCAAGTAGCAGCCTTTGTATTCAATGGTGTTTGGATGACGCAGCTGTTCCAAAAATTTCACCTCTTTAATGATGTCCTGCCATTTCTTAACAAAAGGACCCAAAGAAATACACAATTTTCAATGTCAGTACTTTTGGTTTCTACCAATCTTTTACAGATGCTTTTACTAAAGAGCATGATGGTTATCTAAAGCCAAAACTTATGTGGATATAGGCTTATACAATTTAATTATAGCAGCTGAGATGTACACAAACATTGAAATTACATTTATTTAGGGAAACACAATACTGACAAACACACTGTTACTACAGCAAAAATTAAGTACTGAATAAAAAAATGCTTTGATGTTATCTATAAAAGTTCAAGGACATTAGAAGGTTTGCTTAAAAGAGAACTCCACTTCCAGAATAACAATTCACCAATAATTTACTCAACCCCTTGTTATCCAAGGTGTTCATGTCTTTCTGTCTTCAGTCGTGAAGAAATTACAGTTTTTGAGGAAAGCATTTCAGGATTTTTCTCCATATAATGGACTTTATTGGTGCCCCGATTTTGTACTTCCAAAATGAAGTTTAAATGCAGCTTCAAAGGGTTCTAAACGATCCCAGTCGAGGAAGAAGGGTCTTATCTAGTGAAACGATCGGTCATTTTTTTTTGGAAAATAAAAATTTCTATACTTTTTAAGCACAAAAGCTCGTGTAGCACAGGCTCTGGGATGCGCGTCCACAAAACTACGTACTATTGAATCATTCGAAAGGTCACGCAGAACGTAGCGGAACCACAGACCCAGTGTTTACAAAGCAAACGAGCAAAAACTAAGAAAGTGCAAGTAAGTCAAACGCTGTTTACCAACAAAAAGGTACAACGATGTCGGACGATTCTGAAGTTGTAGGAGAAAATAAGATTTTTAATAAGATAAAAGTTTTAATAAGATCAAACCATTTAAGAACAACCCATCACTAATTCGTAGCATCGTGGACATGCATCCCAGAGCCTGTGCTACACAAGCTTTTGTGCTTAAAAAGTATACAAATTTAATTTTTCAAAAAAAATGACTGATCGTTTCACTAGATAAGACCCTTCTTCTTTGGCTGGGATCATTTAGAGCCCTTTGAAGCTGCATTTAAACTACATTTTGAAAGTTCAAAATCAGGGCACCAATGAAGTCCATTATATGGAAAAAAATTAAATGAAATGCTTTCCTCAAAAACCATAATTTCTTCACGACTGAAGACAAAAAAAAACATGAAAGTCTTGGATGACAAGGGAGTGAGTAAATTATTTGTAAATTGTTGTTCTGGAAGTGGACTTCTCCTTTTAAAGGATTGTTCACCCAAAAATGAAAAATCTGTCATTAATTACTCACCCTCATGTAGTTCCAAACCCACAAAACCTTCATGCATCTTCAGAACACAAATTAAGATATTTTTGATGAAATCTGAGAGCTTTCTGACCCTGCATAGACAGCAATGTAACTAGCACATTCAAGGCCCAGAAAGGTAGCAAGGACAACGATAAAACAGTCCATGTGACATCAGTGATTCAACCTTAATTTTTATAAAGCTACGAGAATACTTTTGTGTTCAAAGAAAACAAAAATAATGACTTTATTCAACAATTTCCTCTGTTCTGGATCAGTCTTTGGCGCACGTTCACGAGAGTAAGACATTTTAACAATGTCCTTACTACCTTTCTGGGCCTTAAACGTGGAAGTACCATTTCTGTCTATGCAGGATCAGAAAGCTCTCGCATTTAATTAAAAACATCTTAATTTGTGTTCCAAAAATGAACGAAGGACTTACGAGTTTGGAAAGATATGATGCTGAGTAATTCATGACTGGAAAATTCATGGAAAATTCATTTTTAAGTGAACTATCCCTTTAACACTGAATACAGATCTGCTTGATACAGAGACTAAAACAGTAAGTCAATCAAATAAAGACTATCACAGTCTGATAGTTTGTCTCTCACCTCGGTGGTCTGCTTGCCATTGTAGGACATCTTCTTAATGGCCACCACCTCGTTGGAATAGGAGTTTCGGGCCTGTGGGGAAGCAAAACAGATTTAATTAATACTATTTTTGGCTTTTGCCACTTTTATTAAAAAAACTGGCATGAAAAAATAAGCTCCAATATTATCAGTTTCCATTATCGTCCTAATTAAACTAATACTGAAAATGTAAAAAAGACAACATTGGCAATACTAATATCATCAAATACATATTGTCACAAGTAATATTGTGAAATATAATTACAGTTTAAAATAAGTAAAAAAATAATAATAATAATAACAAAATATTATATATATTATTATATAACTATTATTATATAATATTATATAACTATTATTATATATACATTTTTTAATTAAATGTAATTTATTCCTGTGATGGCAAAGCCGAATTTTCAGCCAATACTTCAGTCAGTGTAATATCTAACAGCATAAATCATTCTAACATGCTAATTTGCTGCTCAATAAACATTTTTATAAGTTTTATCAATGTTGAAAACAGTTGTGATGCTCCATATTTTTTTGGAAACCATGATCTATTTCTATAACAGAAAGCTCAAAAGAACAGCTTTTATGTGTCCTAATGCGTCCTTGCTGAATAGAAGCATCAATTTAAAGCATCAGTATCAATCTAAACTTCTGAACAGTAGCATATGTTAAAGGGTTAGTTTATCCAAAAATGAAAATTCTGTTATTAATTACTCATGACCTTCGTTCATCTTCAGAAAACAAATTAAGACATTTTTAATGAAATCCAAGAGCCTTCTGACCCTGAATAGACAGGAATGCAACTGGCACGTTCAAAGCCCAGAAATGACATCAGTGGGTCAACCATAATTAAAGCTACGAAAATACTTTTGTGCGCAAAAAAAACCCTCAAAATAACGACTTTATTCAACAATTTCTTCTCTTCTGCATCAGTCTCTGCTGCGCATTCACGACAGCACCACGATGCATGCATGTACATTCCTCTACTTGTAACACGGAAGAGAAGAAATTGCTGAATAAAGTCATTACTTTTGTTTTCTATGCGCACAAAAAGAGCTTCATAAAATCATGGTTGAACTACTGATGGACTATTTTAACAATGTCCCTACTACCTTTCTGGGCCTTGAACGTGTCAGTTACGTTGCTGTCTATGCAGGGCCAGAATGCTCTCAGATTTCATCAAAAATATCTCAATTTGTGTTCCAAAGACGAACGAAGGTCTTACGGGTTTGGAAAGACATGAGGGTGAGTAATTAATGACACAATTTTTATTTTAGGGTGAACTATCACTTTAAGTCTTGAATGTATTGTATTGTAGCAGACGTCAGTAACGTCAGTCTCTCTGCATCATGGGGCCAGCTGGCCCTCGCATTTAAACGGAGTGAACAGCTGTCTTAAGAGCACAGTCTCCTAGTTATTCTTTCCCCTTGAGACCAGCCCTACATCTGGATAGGCAGTCCGCATGTGAGCGAGTGAGCGTGTGCACGCGAGTGCATTTCAGAAAAAGAGACAGAAAGAGAGAGAGGGGGGATTTGCACAGCGGATTCCAGTCTTGCAACAGATTTGGAATCAAAGGCTTTATGCTATTAGTTCCCAGATTAAGAAATGCACAAGAACTTGTCATGAGGCTGCAGTTCTTGTATTTGACAGAACCGCTGCACTGTGGTGCCGTTTCGAAAACGAAAAGACGGGCTCCAAGTTTAACTACAGTTAAGAACTGACTGACGGGGAGAATAAAAGAGAGAGAGAAAAAAAAAAAGCCCCATCGAGCTTAGGTATTAAAAGCTATTCTGGTCTCTGACGTCTTGATGTCTGCAACTACATGCCTTTCGTCCTCTACAGAACTTGGAAAGAGAAAACTATGACCCTGGACCACAAAACCAGTCATAAGGGGCAATTTTTTTTGAATATATAAGCTTTCCATTGATGTATGGTTTGTTAGGATATGACAATATTTGGACACAGCTATAAAAATCTGCAATCTGAGGGTGCAAAAAAAAAACCTAAATACTGAGAAAATCGCCTTTAAAGTTGTCCAAATGAAGTTCTTAGCAATGCATATTACTAATCAAAAATTAAGTTTTGATACATTTACAGTGGGAAATGTACAAAATATCTTCATGGAGGAACATGATGCTTACTTAATATCCTAATGATTTTTGGAATAAAAGAAAATTCGATAATTTTGACCCATACAATGTATTTTTGGCTACTTAAGCTACTTAAGACTGGTTTTGTGGTCCAAGGTCACAAATATTACTTAAACTTAGAGCAAATACTCAGTATTTCAAAAAAACTCATAAAAATGGTAGCTTAAAATATATAGATCATTACAGGTTTATCGAGATGCAAAAACATGCAAATGCTACAATGACATCAATAACATCAGTTTCCCACTAGGAACAGATACACAGTAGCTGAAAAAAGAACCTTCCTCAACATTTCAATACTTACAAAGTACACTGCTCCGAAACTCCCATGGCCGATTTCGTGTAGGTCGCAGAAGACTTCTTCCGGGTCATCTTTGAAGAAGAGGTTGGCAAACTCCGGGTCTTTCAGTCCTCCCTTCCGCGTGGACGACGGCATCATGAGTTAGACAGAACCTCTGATGTCCACGTGCTTCTGCTCGCCTTCATTCAGCAGGCCCGGCATTTACCTGCTTTGCCTGCGCACAGAATGGAGCAGACTCAGGACGACTGAAGGTCATCAGCAGACAAAAGTAACTTAGATTAGATACCCAAAAGTGAAAGTGAAAGTCATCATTTACTCATCATTAACTGAAAACAGGCTAGACTAATCAATTCTTGGGATTTAAGAATCTATAGCATTTCATAAACAACAAAAAAAGAGAAGTAAATAAATTAAGAAATGAATTCAAAAAGTTAATTAATTAATTTGTGGGGGAATAATCATGATAAAAAAAAAAAATTCAAAAACGTTTATTAAATTTAAAATTAAAAATAAATAACCAAATACAAAAATAAATGCAAGTAAAATATCTTAATAATAATAAAAACTAAATCTCAAATAAACAAATATAAAAATAAATTAGGACTGTCAGTCGATTCAAATTTGTAATCTAATTAATGACATGATGTTTCGATTAATTCATCTAATAAATCACAAAATAAATTTAACTGTGAAAATGCCTACAAAAGATTATTTAAAGCTATTTTTGTGTTACATGAGAAAGTATAGACTTTACAAATTGTAGCTTTAGAAAGAAATATTTGATTTGATTCAACATAAAATTTATTACACATAAACACTTAGGCTGCAACAGCCTAACAAAGTATAGAACATAAAATAAGACGATTTGAGAAACATCTCAGTAATTTTTGTTTATATAATGAAAGTCACTGGTAACCAAAACAGCTTTGTTCCCAGCAGTCTTCAAAATACCTTGTTTTATGTCCCACAAAAGAAAGGTTAGAAACAACATGAGGGTGAGTAAATGATAACTTTTTTTTTTTTTTTTGGGGGGGGGGGGGGGGGGGGGGTGAACTATCCCTTTAATGCTTTTATTAATTAATTTATTTTTTATTTATTTATTTTTTTAACGAAATGATACTCTAAATAAGAAACTAAATCTGCCAGCAAGTGGCGGTAAATGTCTTAAAAGTCATTCATTCATTCAATTCATTCAAACGGCTGATTCATTCAGGAATTAAGTAAATGGCTCTCTTTATGAATGTGTCTTTGAATCATTGATTCACATGATTCGTTCAAAACACGGATTCATTCAGAAACTAAACACCGCTGTGTTGCCCAGAGACACGCAACAATTCTGCTATGGCTTTTAGTGGTAATATGTTCTCTGCAAAATTGAGCAAAAACACAAAATGTTGTGTTTAAATATAACACAATATCAACTTCTTATTTACTGAACCGTAATATAAAATCACAGTTAAGCTTGTGATAGATCAGGACAAATCATATTGCTCTTGCTGCTCATGTGAAATCCTATGATATGTGATATAAATACGAGACAAAACACATACAGGGGCATTTTTTGCACCAATATCTTACATTTTAGGGCATAACTCCATTTATGGAGGTGTTGCCCTGCATCATATTTGTCAACAGTCAACTATATGAAATATAAGATGATGTACAGGTCTGGCGTATAAGATGAACTGACAGCCCTAAAATAAATATATAAATAAACAAACAAACAAACATGCAAATAAGCATACAAATAAACAAAAATATAAACAAAAACAAAGCAACCAACCCACAATGCTGTTACTCCAGGAATATCTTTTCTCACGCTCATAATGGATTACGCTCACATACTGACAGATAGTAGAGAGTGCAAAATGATTATATACTATTACGCTAAATACAGGCCTTTCCCATCCACAAAGTCTATATTGTGTGCTGTTCCCGGCATGCTTGAGCATGCACACGTGTTTGCGATGGTAAACTGGTGTGACACAAATGTGTTAGCACTGGGGGTAGCTTGGTTAGGCATCATGGGAAGACAGCTCAACGTCTGGCAGCATTGCTCATCATGCTAGCATGTGCACACACATACAGCGGCCACCTGCATGTAACACTGCCTACTGAGTCACCAGACATCTGACACACAAGCAGCCATTGACCCAAGAACAAAAGGTGCTGAAAGTCCTGTGTATCCAATACAGAGAGACTGAATGCATATCCATCTGTACATTCATTATGAATACGATCAGCGTTATTGCCCAGCACATCTACTATTAATACAACACAACCTAAGCAAAGCTGCCCCTAAAAGTAGTCATGTAGTAAAAGTAAACAAACAAACAAGTAAATAAATGTGAAGCTGAAGTGTTTGAGGCGAAAAAAGATGTTTGAGAGACAAAGCAAGATAAAACAAAGGATGATGAAAGATTATGAAACAAACACTTTTCTCTTTAAGAATAAGGTGCACTGATAAATTGTGCACAATAAGTCAAGAAGCATTTATATAAATAAGGTCATTTATTTCACTTCAAATTGCAATGCTTTTTGTTTTTAGTGCCCTCTTTTCCCTCAAGCCTGTGAGGGGAGTGCACTGTAAATTAAACTTAGGTTCACGCCATGCAAATCAAACCTAGTGTGAAAACAGCTGTAAACGTTTTGCTCCAGTGTGCAATTCTAAGCTTCAAACCCACAACCTTTTTGTTTCTATCTCTGATCTAAAACCACTACACCAGTGCCACGAGCAAAAGCACCAGACCCTGGATTCTAAACCAAAAGCAGAATAGTCTTGATTCAATTTAATAGCCGTAAATGGACGTACATGTAAAGCCGCTTCTGATTGTGATGGTTAAATCTTTTAATTAGCATTAGGAAGTCACTGAACAAAAATATACAGATTTCTGCACAATGCAGTCACAAAACCCATTCGTTCCAGATCATGTATTGGCTTATGGGGGAAAAAAAAGAAAAGACTTAAACCACAAAAGACATGAACTTCCACACTCCGTTAAGTGGAGGACAGGTAATCATCTTGTATGCTTCTACCCATACCACACTTTTCCTGTGTCCACAATTACACAATGCCTGCTATAGTTTAGTTTGTCTATCACTGGTGAGTTAATGATTTTCTATATTGTGAACTTTCTTCAAGATCCAGTCCAAAAGAACAAGATATGTTTATTTATTAATCATTTTAAAAGAGCCAAAGAAGAGCAAGAATTACTAAAGACGTTACTGTGCAGAGGTTGTTTAGGGTTTGTAGTAACAGGAGTTGACGTGAGTCAGCTGAAGTTACATAAAGGAGAAAAATACCGCTGTGCCACACAGAAGCCATTTGGTCTTGTTTCATGACCAGTACAGGAAATTACAGTCTAACTACAGTAAATGTAGCTTCAGTGTTTCCCCTGCCATTATATTAGGGGGGCGGCCCGCTCCCAACCAATGGCAATTTTTGGATGAGTAAATCAAAATTGGGTCTCTCAATTAAATCGCGATATGGACTAATGTCCGTGAATGTTAAAACGCAAAAAGACAGTTTAGATATGAATCCTGCATGTTCCGCTCTGTATGGCTCTGTATGAATGAATAGGGGAGACGCGGTTTTGTTTACTACACAAATACTGTGATGCTCGCGGTGATTTTCGGCCTCTGCGTCTCATTATATGACGACATGAACTTCATCTCCAGAGCTGCTTTGAGTGTCATTTCATGTGAATTTTACCGTTTCATTTGAGAAATCTTGCATCATATCATACTGTATACACACCGAAATTCACACCAACCTGTCAAAATAAAAGTATGGTTTAATGTGTAACAGAAATATATCACTCTTGTATTACCTTTGTATATTATAATGTACGTCTTTATATATTTATATTTCTGTCCAATTTAAATAAAACAATTAAATGATAAAAATAAATATTACAACCAGATTAACCACTTAACTCTGAGTCATTTCTGGTTGTTCATTTAGAATTACTAAAGACGTTCCTGTGCAGAGGTTGTTTAGGGTTTGTAGTAACAGGAGTTGACGTGAGTCAGCTGAAGTTACATAAAGGAGAAAAATACCGCTGTGCCACACAGAAGCCATTTGGTCTTATTTCATGACCAGTACAGGAAATTACAACTAACTACAGTAAATGTAGCGTCAATGTTTCCCCCGCCATTATATTTATATTTCTGGCCAATTTAAATAAAACAATTAAATGATAAAAATAAATATTACAACCAGATTAACCACTTAACCACAAAAAAATTGTATTATTATTTTTTTTAACAGAATATTCACACAAATTTTAGGAGTAAACCTCTTTTTGTTTGCCAAAAAAATAAAAGGATTTAATTTTCATTTGATTAAAAATAAATAAATGTTTAATGCCTTCATTTGATGATCAGAAAAATTAAAACACAAAAATTTCTGAAAAAAAAAAAAAACAAACTTTTTTTTTCTTTTTTATTGAAATAAATGTTTTTGTTATTATACAGAGAGTAAAGTACTGAAAAAAATACCGCTGGGTACCGACACCCCTTTAAAAATTTACAGATAATATACTCACCCCCTTATCATTCTAGATGTTCATGTCTTTGTGTCTTCATTCGTAAAGAAATGATGTTTTCTGAGGAAAACATTTCAGGATTTCTCTCCATCTAATGGACTTCTATGGTGCCGCCAAATTTGAACTTCCAAAATGCAGTTTAAATGCAGCTTCAAAGGGCTCTAAACAATCCCAGCCGATTAATAAGGGTCTTATCTAGCGAAACGATCTGTTATTTAAAAAAGTTTGGAACGACATGAGGGTGAGTAATTAATGACAGAATTTTCCTTTTTGGGTGAACTATCCATTTAATGAAAACATAATAACTCTACCTTCCAGTGAAAAGACAACAATCAATGAACAAAACCAAGCCTCACTTCTAGGTTTTTTTTTTTTTTTTTTTTTCCATTAATATTACACTTTGAAGTAAAAACAGATATTCTTTTCCAAATTGTGAGGTACATCCATTTCATTGTGACTTCAACATGAGAATATTGCAACAGAATTGCTTAAACACATTGTCTATGCAAAGTTATATCCTCCTATATTCTCCACCACTTGCCATTTCCATGTAATGCTGGTAATTCCTGTAACTCTTTGCACATGCACACAAAACTTCCAGGAAGCGACATGATGCAACTATGCATAAAGTACGTTCACTACAAGTTCATCCACCTAATATAATATTCCTGCCTCTAAAGGAAAGATTTAGCTCAAATAACACAAATTTGTACAGACTAATTAACAGAAGTGCAATTATAAGCTTCACATTCACACTCCATGAATCCTTATTCCCATCATAGTAAACATGATACTTAATTTCATAAACAGAGGGATGATACTAATTGATTTTCAGAGGTAACCATTTTAGCACATTTCAGATGTTGTTGATAAAGCCTCACTTGCACTAAACCCAAAACATTCCCAGAATGAACATCTATCATTTAGCCGAAGCCAACAGTGATTGGTTGACCTGTTCAACCAGCAACAGGCAGAACAATGTCTTCTAGTTGCATCATGTCTGTCTGCCTATCTGTCTGTCTGTCTCTCTCCCTCCCTTTTTTTCTGTTTCTGTCGCTTTTCAACTTACGCATCGAGTTGCCGCCTTTTACCTTCGCTTCAAATGGTGACTCCGAATACGGCAGCATCTTCCTTGCCCCTCATAGGCCGAGATCCAGATATCTGCATCCAATAAGATTCCAGCAACCGAAGCCGGAGTCCCGCTTCAGGATGAGACTGGAGGGGGGACGAGGAGGTGAGATGATGCAACGTAGAACCAACAGGTTGTAAGAGCCCAACAGTGAGAGTCAGTCTAATAACAGCATCCATTTGGAACGTCGGTAGGAATAACTGTAAATCTATGGCTGCATTGTGCTGAGGTTGAGAGATTAGCGAGCAGGTTGAGCCAGATTAGTGGAGGGGTGAAATGGGGAGAGAGAGACTTCATTAGACTCTGACTTTTCCTCTATATAATGCTCCTTCTTGTGCTGTCAGGTCCCCGTGGAAAGCCATCGGCATTACTAATTTATCTGTGAATGTGCACGCATATGTGTGTGTGTGTGTGTGTGTGCGGTGCATCAAACCTCTGAATAAAACATATGTTTGACATGTGGGTGAGAGAAGCACTCTAGATCGGAGTGTCCGCGTACTTCCCGCGCTTCTAAACCACAGGCCTCCCACATATGGAGGAATCTCGACAAACATGTGAAATCACACCACCACATGTGCAACACACGTCCAGGCACTATGGGTGGGTGGCATGAGTAAAATTTTATATATCACAGCATGAGTAATTGTAAAATTGTATATATGACACTAGTTGTTTTTGCAGGAAATTGGAAAATATGGGGGAAATGGTTTACGTGTTACATAACATATGTGCTAAAGCCTATTTTAAGATCCACTGAATTGAATATTTAAATATTTTCTTTTTGCATTCATAACGTGATAGTCACAAACACAAAAAAAACTGACAAAAAATTACAAATATTCAGAAAAAAACTTCTACTACATTCCAGGGTTTTTCTCCATATAGTGGACTTTAATGGGGATCAGTGGATTGAAGGTTCAAATTGCAGTTTCAGTGCAGCTTCAAAGGGCTCTACACGATCCCAACCAAGGAATAAAGGTCTTATCTAGCAAAACGATCAGTCATTTTCTTTATAAATAAACAAATAAATAAATAATTAGGTACTTTTTAACCACAAATGCTCTGCGATGCGCGTCAGTGAGTAATCACGTTGGAAAGGTCACGTGCGTTTCGTTCTTCGTCTGTGTACTTTGGTTCAAAAAGGTAGGTTAGGGCGAAAAATTTTCTTCACCAGCTGTTTAATTTTCTGATGTTGTTTTTCTTACCTATTTTTTTGCAAAGGGCGTTTTTATTGGACTTTCTTTCCATGTTCACACTGGGTTGTTACTTCCGCCTATGTCACGCATGACCTTTCCAACGTGACTATGTAATGTGTGGATAATAAGTCGAGCTAGTGCATTTGTGGTAAAAAAAAAAAAAAAAAGCATAGAAAGGTTTAATTTATTTTTATTTTTTTTTAGAAATCGTGGGGATCATGTAGAGCCCTTTGAAGCTGCACTGAAACTGCAATTTGGACCTTCAACCCGTTGGCTCCTGTTGAAGTCCACTATATGGAGAAAAATCCCGGAATGTTTAATTTCTTTTCGACTGAAGAAAGAAAGACATTATCAGGATTTTTTTTATTCCGGAAGTGAACTTATCCTTTAATAAAATAAGAAACATATATATTGCAAATTTTAAATTAAATTGCCAAAATATCAACTCTAAAATTAGTATACAACCTTTGATTTAAAAACAAAAAAAAGCACTTTTTCATGGCAATGAAATACAATTCCACAAGGCAATAAACTACAATTCTATGAAGCATGCCAAATTTTAAAGGATTTAAATTAAACAGTAATTTATAGTCATTAGTTAGAACAAAAACAACAATAACAACAACAACAACAACAACCACCTAAATTGAATTATGTATACAAATATACAGTATAAAGCAATTTTAGAGTGTAGGGGGAACTGGATTACATCATCCACAAATGCGCAGTGTTGGGAAGATTACTTTGGAAATTTAATAGGTTACAGAATACAAATTACCCTATTTGAAATGTAATGATTAGTGTAACCATTTCAATTATTTCATTAAAGCAATGCAACTGATTACATTTGATTACTTCACTACATTTCTAATGAATGTTTTCAACTGTTATTCATTTTCAAACATTTAGCAGGGTTAACTTTACAGTAGTACTCAACACTGATCACTGTCCGACTTTCAAAACCTTTGATCTCCCCAATTAAGAAAGAAAGAAATAAACACAAAATCAGACTTTAGTACAAATGCTTCATGCAAGTATATACTGTAACAGCAGAGCACTGAGTTAAAAGATACTATATTATATGTAAAGTAATTCTCTTTGGATAAAAGGCTGTTTTATATTATTTTATATATAAATATTTATCTACATCACACATATATACATTTTTGTTTTTGTTAACTGCAAACAACAGAATGTTAGAAAAAACTGATTGCTCAGTAGTGTGAACAGTCACGATTGAATTCACTAAAGTCATGAATGTGACAAACGCACCTACTCCTCTCCCACCAATCAGAGACAAGGAAATTACACAAGGAGTCCTGGGATTCTGTCACAAGTCTTGAGGAAAAACCAATAAATTAACTTGTGTTTTTCTATCCTTTATTTCACTAAAGATGAAACAGGGACGTACTTTGAACAAGTAATATGACTTGTATGGCCCAAGGGAAAGACTTAATCAAGTTTCTACAAAATCACCACATTTGGACTGAAAGTAGAACACTTCACTAGTGAGTAGAAGAAATCGTGATCAAATATTCAGTTAGGGAACCAAAAAAAAAAAAAACACTTTTGTTGCAAACAAAGTGTCAATACTACAGATAAGCTGATTTATTGTCATCATAAATTTGCTTTTTAGATGAAAAGCTCGAGTGGTAATTAAAAGTTGCCTCAATATAACGATAGTACAGTCACACAAAGTCAAAAGTCATGATGCTGTGTGTGTGTGTGTGTGTGTGTGTGTGTGTGTGTGTCTGTGTGTGAGCGCGCACAAGACAGCATGTGTACGGCATATGAGAGAGAGGCCAATGTTTAATTCATTTCTCTGATGAGTGTGTGTCAGGAGACAGAGGTCTTTGATATGAGTTGTAAGCAGCACACAGATCAGTTCTTAAGTCAAACTCTTTAATCAGCACTAACATGAGCTGTGCAGTCATCAGTGTCGCCCATTCATCACCACAGATGAATAAATAACACTGTCACATCATTAGTGCCAGAAATGAATATTTACTAATGCTACAGACACAGATAAAAGACTAACCTAGAGTACGTATGTGCTAAATTCAAAACACAGTAGAACTACACCAATGAATGCTGCATACTTTTAAATATTTAAAGGATAAATATAATCGAAAACAAATGGCATTTTCACTGCTCTTTTGAAATAAATGAGTTGATCTACTATTCATCTACAGGGTTTTCTAAAGTGGGGCTTGTGAAGTTGGTGGAAAGCTAATAATTAAATCTTAAATGTGTAACAAATTAAGTGGAAAGTACTAAAATAAAATAATTTTAAATTAAAAAAGATGACTTTTTTATTTGTCGTGACCATTAACAAACATTAGAGAACTTTGAACATGCAAATGCATTGTTACACTTACAAAAATGCTGGGTTACATTTTTAACCCATTTATTGGTTTGTTTTTAATATTTTTACCCAGGTGCTGGGTAGTTTTTCTGCATTCTAAAATTTTTTATTTAATTTATATTATATTATATTATACTATAATTATTTTTTTTTTTGTTTTGTTTTTTTTGGGTTTTTTTTTTACCCAAATGCTGGGTTCAGCTTGTTGGGTTATTTTTTTTATATTTTTTACTGAGCTGCTGGGTCATTTTTAATGGGTTATTAAATATTAGTTATTTGTTTTACCCAACCGCTGAGTTGAACCCGTCTCCAACAAAACAACCCAGCTGCTCAGTTACAGTCAGAGCGCAGGCTTTTTGCGTCCTCTATAGGAGAAAACAGTTCTCAGCACTGATTTGGTTTACTTCTTCAGTGAAATAAAGGTTTGTATACAATATATTTCATTTATAAAGTCTTTACTGTACTGTAAATTATATTATGCAACACAACACACAAGGACGAAAATGTCAGCTGCGTCAGCAGCGTTCGTTTCGCATGATGGAAACGCCTTTTGCCTTGCATTTCAGAAATTCATTTAATTTGTTATAATACTGAATTCAGTTTACCTTGATGTTAAAATATGTTCTCTAATCTCAGTACTGTTTAATTTTGGGCAGGTTATGGAGTCAGTCACGGCATCTTTCAGCTACGAGTGAAACATGAGACGGCGATCTGAGGTTCATAATTCCCCCGGTGAACAGCAGCCCATCACCGGCTTAGATTTTCCAGACACACCGGCACAAGAATTACCACCATTTTGGTGAAAAGTGATTACAGACAACGGCTGAATACACTTAAATTAAAATGCTAGTTTTAAAAAGTTACATTTTTAATTTAAAAAAATGTTTGTTAAATGAGTTTAAATGTATGTAATATTGTAAACTATGCTGTATTCACCCAAATAAATTCAATTTGTTTTATATTTTTGTCCATGGGTGTTTTTGCTTAATAATAAATGTTCATCTTTTGATTATTGCTGTTGCCTCAAGTAATTCTGTGTGTGATTAGGTTCCCACCTATTTTAAGCCAGCAATATAATGATTTTTAAACAATAGCTGACTTAAATAAAACAACCCAGCATGTTTGGTAAAAACATTTAACCCAATCAGCTGGGTCAAAATAACCCAACATGTGTTCTTTCAAATATTTACCCAGCACTGGGTTGCCAAATAAACCGATTTGGGTTGTTTTTAACCCAGCATTTTTAAGAGTGTAAATTATGGAAATATACACCTGAACTCTGATGAGGTACTTTGTGTAAATATTTTATGTCATCTAACAAAAAAATTGTGAATCAGTTTTCTACTATGTAAACACACTCACATTCACACTCACAAACCTCCCTCCCCAGTTTACATATAGTAGAAAGTAGTTACCTAGTAGATAGTAGTATTTACCTACAATAGGTAGTTCGAAACCAAAGTTCTACTAAAAGGGTAATTGTATGATTTCACAACCATGTTAACGTATGAATGCCCATATTTGCATAGCAACACATATTTTGCATTCAGCAAAATAGACTCCCCTGACTATAGGACAAAACCGCAGATTTTCAATATTAGTATGTTGTGTGAACAACTAAATCAACTAGTTAGTCTTAATGTGGATCTAGAGGTCTAGTTGTTGCATCAAAACACTACGGTTGCTTCCTGTGTCACAGTTATTCTCATGCTGTCTGTAATCTTAAAACATCTGTCAATGAAGACCTTTCAAAGCAACAAAATTGCTGGACTCTACTAGTTGATATACAGTATATATTCTACTCAATTTACACCCAAAGAGATTATCTTAAAATAGCAAATTTAATTTTCATATATACATCTTTAAAAAAAAAAAAAAAAAACAGCAGAAAAAAGTTTGAAGGGATAGTTCACTCAGTAATAAATTTTAAGTCATGTACTGTTGTCTCAAACCTACTTTTATCTGTGGAACACAAAAGAATATATTTTGAAGAATGTTGGCAATCAATCATGAAAAGTCAATGGTCACCATTAACTTTGACTGTACGAAAAAAAAAATAAAAAAAAAAAATAAATAAATAAAATAAATAAAAACACTGAGCCATTTCTCAAAATAGCTTCCATTCACTCTTAAAAATAAAGATTCCAATTGTGTGTTTTTTTTTTTTTTGTTTTTTTTTTTTACAGCAATGCCATAGAAGAACCATTTTTGGTTCTCAAAAGAGCCTATGAGTGAGCAGTTCTTAAAATAACCATTTTTTCTTAGTAGTATTAATTTCATCAACAAAAACAATGACGAAAAATGTTTTTTGATGAGCTTTTTTCCCCATGACTAAGACGAGACGACAATAAGGTCAATAAACGAAAATTTAACTATATCCACATTCAATTTCGTTGACAAACAAAAAGACGAGACAAAAATGTATTAAAAAAATAAAAACTTTACCAAGCTCTTTATTTTTCGTCAAAGAACAGGAGACAAAATGTTATTGCGGACTGCTTTACACGCCTCTACTACACAAACTTTCGTGTGTGGTTGCCAGATAACAAGAGCTCAAATCCCCGAATCAGAGCTTCGCTGTTACAAGTATACAATTTCTGCCCGGTGTTTTGTTTATTTTAAGCAATCTGGCAACCATGTGCACACACTCCTTATGGCGGAAGCACCGCTGACGATGATCTGAAAACACCCGAGAATCAAGCTGGACTTTAACGATCTAAATGAAAGCGACGTTCAGTCAGTCTGTGTTCTGTCATGAGATCTCGACTACATTGTTTGCGACTGTTGTTGCTGAATAAATGCACTTACGCAAAAATAATTTTGATCAGTTTAAACATTATACAGCATGATGAAAATGTTACTAAGATTTCAGACTAAAATGCTCATACATGCTCATACATATGATAACTAAAATGTACATTTGAGTAAGACTAAGACTACATTAATGGTTAATTATGGTAATTTATGGTTAATTAATAATAATCTTATTGCTAAAATGTCAAGTTTTCATTGACTCAAACTTAACTAAAATATTTCAGATTTTCTTAGAGTAAACTTGACTAAAATATTTTAGATTTCTTTGACTAAAAGTAGACTAAAATGTTGAGACTTTTAGTTGACTAAAGCTTGACTAAAACTAAATTGGATAAAGTTGACTAAATATGATAAAAACTAACAAGGACATTTAACATGGGACTAAGACTAAGACTAAAATTGGAAACAGCTGACAAAATTAACACTATTTCTTAGTATGAAGAGCATTTTAATCTTTGGAGTAACAGAATGGTTCTATGGATGTTAAAGGTTCTTTTTGGAACCACTGATGCCAGTAAAGAATCTTTATTTTTAAGCCTATATGATCTACAAAGAAACAACAACATTTGAGATTTATGATGACAGTTTTCTTTTTTGGGTGAACTATCCATTTAATAATAAAAATCAAAGGAAGCATGAACTACATTATAGATTATGTGCATTATAAAAATACTTCTATATGGGGTAAAATACAATGCTAAAAAGATAAGTGTGCTTCTTTAAACAAATAAAATAAGACATGTAGAAAATGTTCAATTGATTAACAACAGTACAGTCGGGTACCTCTGGCAGCTCATAATTAAGAAACAAAAGGATGAATAACAAAAGAGGTGGAAAACATGAGCTGAGAGGGAGAGAGGAAGTGGAGGAACAGAGAGAGAGAAAAAAAGAGGGTCAAAAAACAACCTCGTCTACATTTCCCAGGGCACCCCTCATGTTCACATCCTCGCTCGCCCTCTCTCTCTACTGCTTTTCTCTTTCTGTTTGTGTGACTCAGCAGACAGTGTTGCTCATAGCTGACCAAGGGTGGGGGGAGAGATAGAATGAGAGAGATGAAGAGAAATAAAAAGAGAGAGAGAGAAGGGCCGTGGGAGAAAGAGAGTGAGAGATCTGGAGCAGGCCAAGACTAGAAAAAGCTGGCTTCTCCTGCCTGACTGCTTTAATTCAGTATGATCGTCTGCTTCTCCACATAGACGACTCTATTTAGAGCAACATCCCCAAACGCTCTAACATTTCTCCTTCACGCAGCACGCAGGGCCGGGCGGTTCATTCCAAATGCACATTTGCAGAAATTGCAAGAGGAAGTAAGAAAGAAGGAAAAAGAGAGAGAGACCTTTAAACAAAGTGACAGATGTAGATGGTCTGGGCCAAGTGTTCGTCCTCTGCTGCTTAGTCTTCTGGATCACAACTATCAAAACACTGGACGGCATGAATATATGGTGAAAGAATGAATAAGACAAACTAAATCTAAATGTCACTGTGCGATGCAAGAGGAAAGATTTAAGTAAACACACTATGAAATGCTACTGCCATTAAATACTGCAAAAAAATATAAACATTTCCTAGACTGGCACTGTCTAGAAAACTTAATGGGCAAATAAAAACCATATGAAAATCAATTGGTTATTCATGATGCTTGTTAAACGTATCTCCTTCCAACAAAATAATGATGTATTTCATAAATATTCAACATTCGCCCAGCCCTACTCATAACCTTTTATCTTTCAACGCCATTAAACACTTCACTCTTCTTTTTCCCCTCATAAAATCTGATACTGATGGTGTGACTAAGTTCATGTATCCTTACATGAGGAGGAACTGAGTTGTGTTTGAAAGCTTGCAGAATGATTCACTCCTTACTATGAAAAGCTTTAAAAAAAATTAATCATAAAAGAAGTCTCTAGGTAGGAGGCTGTGTGTGACGCAGAGTTCAGGCACCACACAGACTGTACCTGGGAAAGTATTTAAGGTCAATGACAGCAGCAGAGTCCAACTAAAACTCCAGGGAGAGATGCTACAGTGGGTCTAAACATGAGGCAGAGGCTTTCTTGACATTTAGACCAAGATTTTTTTTTTTTTTTGTCCAAGGAGACTTGCAGTTGTTTATGTACAAAAAAAAAAGTACTGTACAACACGCTGTGGTATTAAAGGAAGTAAAAATAAATAAATAAATAAGGTGATTTAGTGTTCAAGAAATATTTACTATTATTAACGTTGAAGTTTTTTGTTAAAACAGTGAATGTTTTTAGGAATCCTTGCTGAATAATAAATTCAAAAGAACAGCATTTATTTAATTATTATTATTTTTTTTTTTTAAATGTCATTACTGTCACTCGATCAGTTTAAAGTAATTTTGCTAAATAAAAAGTATTAATTTCTTTAAAAAAAATAAAAATAAAAAAAATCTTACTGACTCAAAACTACTGATGAACAGTACATGAAGAGGCAAAGTGCTTTTTGAAATGAGGAGGCAAAGTTTTTTGTTTTTAAATTTTAAATCATGTCCCAGTCACATTTTCTTGGTTAAATAAACATTACTTACAATATCAAAAACAATTCTATTTTACATTTTTACTCAGAGTGCTTTTAAGCATTTTACATTTATTTCAAAATAATAAAGCAGCAAAAAATTACAAATAAATTTTGTGAACTTACAGTTGAAGTCAAAAGTTCACATACACCTTGCAGAATCTGCAAAATGTTAATTATTTTACCAAAATGCAGTTGTTGTTTTTTTTTTTTTTTTTTTTTATTTAGTACTGCCCTTCAAAGGCTACAGAAGATGTTTCTCAGAAGATAAAATAAATTAAATTAACCTGATCTTTACCCTGATCTTCAAATTCAAAAAGTTTTCACCCCTGGCTCTTAATGCATTGTGTTTTCTTCTGAATAATTAAAATTTTGCAGATTCTGCAAGGTGTATGTAAACCTTTGACTTCAACTGTATGTTTAGCTATTCTTTTTAATAAGAAACTATTTTTACATTTTTCCAATCAGTCATCAAAGCTTAGTAAAAATTGGTCACAGACACTGAGATTAAGCTGATTACTAAATTCCTGCTAATTCCTCAAATTTTTTCCTCAAGTAACAATTTCTTATCAACTAAAGAAAAAAAGACACAAACATCTTGGATGACAAAGAGGTGAGTAAATTATTTGTACATTTTTGTTCTCCTTTAATAGACGGATACAAGCTGCTTTGATGTCACAATCCTCATGTTTTCAAATGTGGGTGTCTCAGAAGGGTAAAAAAGAATAACTCATATTTTAAACTGGGGAGTTGGTTTTGAGTTCTGAAACTTGCAGTATGGTTTTATTGTAGAGTAACCTCTTATATGTGTAAATATCAATAACATTTTGATTCTCCATTTCACGATCCCTTTGAACAGTATAAAACAATATTATTTTGAGGTCTAACCCTTTAAAGAAATCCTACATCTCGATTGTGGCCTTCAGGTAGGTGCTTAACCTCAGGCTGATCCATTGCAAGTCTCCCTGCACTTAGCGTACTGTAAATTGCTTTAAATAAAAGCCTGTGTCAATTACCAGGTGACCAATAATTGGAAGGGATTTGTCTCTGGAGAAACCTGGGGTTAAGTGTCTGGCTAAGTTCCCAGGATGCATCACTCAGGCTAATGGCCAGTTCCTATGATATGATTCAAAACCTTAAGTAGCATCACGCCCTGTAAGAGTGATCTCCTCTGGAATTAAAATATTATTTACATCACACTACACTAGTACAACACCAGTTTAAAAATGTCGTAGTCCATAAAATTGACCTGTACTTCTAATAATATGCAGCCAATTTATTTTGACCCAAAAGCCAGGATAATGAGTAATTATGTGCATGCAGCTAGTCGGTGTATCTGTATTAAGGCTGGCGTGTGTACAGTACTATGGTTATCTCTGCAGTAGTACGCTCTAGTTTAAACTAGTCTGTTTACAGCTGTAGTTTGGGCCCCTGGGTCGCTGCTTCATGCCCTGAGAGATAAGATAACAATTTCAGCAACATGCGGGAGAAAATAAAGGGTGTTATGCTCCACTAACCAGAGAACAAATACATTTTTTTAGTTAAAACTACATTATAATAGACAAAGGTTACAGTTCCTTTTTTAATGGGGAAAAAAAGTAAATATAAAAACAGTCAAATCTAAATAAATAAATAAATAAATAAATAAATAAATAAATTATATATATATACACACATACAGGGGTTGGACAATGAAACTGAAACACTCGCCAATATAGTATTGGAGGTTTCATGGCTATATTTGCGCTGTCTGGTGCCCAATCTTCACTTATTGTACATTACACCAGTTAGAGCAGAGTGTAAAGTTTCATTATGTGCACCCAAAGGTTCAAACATTGTACCTTGAAGGTAGTGCTCTGTATCAGGATAATAATGCACCAATACACACAGCAAGACTGGTGACAGACTGGTTTAATGAACATGAAAATTAAGTTGAACATCTCCCATGGCCTGCATAGTCACCAGATCTGAATATTATTGAGCCACTTTGGGGTGTTTTGGAGGAGCGAGTCAGGAAACGTTTTCCCACATCAGCATCACATAGTGACCTGGCCACTGTTCTGCAAGAGGAAAATGGCTCAAAATCCCTCTGGCTGCTTTGCAGGACTTGTATTTGTCACTCCCACGATGAAATGATGTTGTATTAGCTGCAAAAGGAGGCCCAATATCATACTAATTGTGATCTAAAACCAGGTGTTTCAGTTTCATTGTCCAACCCCTGTACATACACATATATATATATCTGGGTTTAACTTGTTGGGTAATTTTATTGGGTTATTTATAATAATTTATACCAGGTGCCGGGTGGAACCCAGCATGTGTTCTGTCCAATAGTTACCTAGCACTGGGTTGCCAAATAACCCAAGTTGGTTATATATATATGTGTGTAATGCAATCTGGGAAAACCCGTCAGATGTCGTGCTGGGATGTTTTCAGGAAATTTGAAAAAAAATAGGTTGAATGTCAATTTTTTGTCAAAATTACATTTATTCCATAACATCGTCTATCACCTCTGAAAATATCTCAGCAGAAATGACTGTCTCTTATGTTAAGAATGCGCTGTGAAGGTGCGTTCCCTTAACACCACAAAACAGTTAACCTATCAAAATAAACTACGTAACATATTTAATAAAGGTGTATCAATTCACATTCTCCGCCAGTCCTGTGTAAACTACAGCACGCAAAGTTTATTATTTATTTATTTATTTTTAATATGGTGAGATGGCGGAGCGCAACAACGCAATCTGAAGTACTGCAGCTGCTCACTTAACTGATCTTACTCGTCTCAATCTGCCCAATCTTGGTGATGTCAGTGCACTAGACAATGTTATAATGGACTATTTCACATCCAGAGATGATGAAGTTACTAAAGAGGAGTCCGACAACAGTCTGTTAAATGCACAGTGTGGGAACTGTTGCGCTGTGCACGCTTTTATTACAAGGTAGGCTGCATTATTCGTGCTATCTAAACATAAAAGGGGTGATTAAAAGTTTGGAGACTAAGCCCATGATAAACAACGTTAGTCTGTTTGTGTAATGATGCAGTATAGCGCTCCTAACTTGACAGACAGATCTCGTTAAACCCGTAAAGTGAAAGTGAAAGCCGTCTCACTTTAAACCTGTTTTTCTCAAAATTCCATTCCTGAAAATCATAGCTATCAGCCAACCTAAGATAGCCATAACTTTGGTTACGCTCAAAATAAAAACAGTTTTGGAAAGGGCATGAACTCAGCTTTTCATATTTCATTCATTCATCTTAAACAAATCCTAAAAACCTTGTGTTGGGTTTTCCTAGATTGCGTCACATCCATACATACATAAATATACATATTATATATATATATATATTGTGACGAGTCGGCTGCCTCCCCCCTAACTATCAGCTTCACCCCGTCGGTAATCGCCGCCCTTCACCAGGCTCCCGACGGGAGTGGGCGTGTGGGAGGAGGAGGAGGAGGAGGGGCGCTGAAACATCCAGGTCTGGCGGCGTGTGATGAGGCACACCTGATGTGAATGAAGCCTCATCACCGCCGCTGTTAAAATGCCGAGCGCGCCTCTCCTCAGGAGACCGGTCTCTTCCCCGTGCATGCACGCTGGTGTCCTCGTGGGTCCAGGAAGGGGTGAAGAGGGAACCAGCGCCGCCGTAGGACGAGCTGCTGGACCCCGCGGGTCCGGATGAGGATCGCACCCGTGACGGCACACGGGTCAGGCCAGGCTGTTTCATCCCCCAGAAGTGCCGCAGAGGTGGAGGAGGACGATGCCGCTAGAGAAGCCGCCGCCCCTCGCACCCCGGACCTGAGCGGGGAGCGCGTGCGGCCGCCGGACTCCGCCCCTTACCTGGACCCTTCCCTTCGGAACACTACCCCTCCTTCACGGAACCCCATCACGTCGAGGACACCAGATCCCCCTGTTTATTTTGGACACTTTTTCCCCCTTTTTTGGACACTTTCTTTTATTGTTTACTAAAAGCCTCTCCGAGGCCTGACGTCACGCCCACGGTGTCTGTCGTTTGCTCCGCACCCGTGACAATATATATATATATATATATATATTTCCAGGTTTTCCATGGGAACTAAAAGCTTAACTGGGTAAAGCTACAGATGCAGTGGGAATGTGTCATGGAAAACTGAGCCAGACCTGTACATGACAGAGCAGATAGCTGATAGCATTTCAGTTTCCATTACCCCGGCGGCATCAGAATGAACCAGTTAGGAATTCCCAGCGAAGGGAATTCGACAAAGGATTTTACGATTTCCTTGCCAGTCTACTACGCTGCTGCCACACACAAAAACAGTACAAACACACAAGTGCACATGCTCTTCCTTCCTGCCCCACTTTCATCTCGTTTCACGAGAAAGCCATCATTAAACAGCATTTAACGCTGCCAAACCGCCTTTTCATTTACAGTCATGCTGGAAAAAAAAAAAAAAAAAAAAAAAAAAAGGCTGAGCAGCATCTGCATAACACAACCGCACAAACCCAAACAGATGAGAAGAGAGAGGGAGAGAGAGAGAATTAATTCCCTTAATGTAATATAGGTCAAAGGCACTGGGCCGCAACAGAATGAGGTGGCTGCCAGTCATTCAGTACGGATGAGCTGATGAGGAACATGGTTAAGGAATCGCAGTGCTGATAGTGTGGCTGTGGCTAACAAAGGCCAAACAGGAGGTTTTTTGGAGGATTCAAGGGGGGAAATGGGGTTTTAAAACACCACAAAATCCAACCCATTCAATCAAACGCTCATTCCACAGCCATTCGTAGCTCAGCATTCAGTTTAAGAAAATAAAAAGGGCGCCTGATAGCATGGATGTCCAATTTTGGTAAGACCAGAGCACTGATTTGATGGTCAATATATAAGGTTTGCATTTTTGTGTTGAACAGCATGACTACACTCGCCTCACGAGAGGGGGAAAATGAAGCCTAAGGCTAATGCTAGCCCAGATTTCCACTCCTGATCTTCATGTACTCGTAATCTGCGCATGCCAAAACAGAAAAGAGATGAGTTTACAGTGTCCCCTCACTCACCTGTGCAAGAGTCATTACAAGTCAGCAGGTTGTAATGAGTTGTGTGGATCAGATTATCAAGTTTTAGTATCTATTTTCACTCCAGTATGACACTTCTGATGTGCGTGAACTCCAAGGGAATCATTCACCCATAAATTAAAATATGTTGTCATTTGCACACCCTCATGTTGTCCCTGTATTTTTTTTTCCATACAACGTTATATGGGAATTTATACTGTCAAGATCAAAAACAAAAAAGGAATGCACCGAAATTACAGCTGCTGAAAATGATCATGCGAAAATGGCATTTTCGGCCAAAAATATATGGTGAGCCAGACCGCCCGGCAGGGTTCACCACACAGGTTTCGCTCTACCTCTAGCCGTCATCACTGCGAGATGTGATGCTTCACTCAATATTCTGCTTTGAGCATGTGTGGTATATAAGTGTACCGCTCATGGTCACCAGAAAAGCAAAATCCACCAAAATAATGTGCTGACAGGAAATTTGTAGGTAGTATACTTGTTCCTGTTTGCAATAGCGCTACTGGGCAACACTGGTAAAATGACGTTACGCCCTGCTCATATGCTCTGATAATAATAGCTTTGTAGGACTATACATTATTTGGACCCTTAGTCAAAGAAAAAAAAAAAACACTTATATCTGAATTTGTTGCATAGAACGGATAAAAAAAATAATAATAATACATTAATATTTAATATTAATATATTTTCTGTTGAATTTCATTGTGTTACTTTCAATGCAAGTATGGTTATTTTATTGGCTTGTGTTTTTTAAATTCAATATCACTAAAATTATTGAGTTTAATTAAAAAGTCTTACAAAATTACTTTTTATTATTTAATAAAATAACATAATTATTACAAAGCATTTTCAGTTTTGTTTTTTGGCCAAGTGCATCCAGAATGTTCAGCTTTGAGCCAGAATTTTCATTTTGGTGCATCCCTACCAAAAAAAAAAAAAAAAAAAAAAAAAAAAAAAAACACACACAATATCAAAAGTACATATCCTAAATATATAAATGTATATAAGCTAAATTTTAAGCCTTTTGCTGTTGTTATTGTTAACTACAACAAACTACTAAAAAAATATCTTTGCTAAAAGAAAAAGCGCTAAAAAATAAAATAAAAATAAATATCACATGAAAAAGTTAAACTTGGAAATGTCTAAAATTAGAAATAACTGAAATAGCTTGTTGAAAGACTAAAATGACAAATTTCAAATGATTTAAAAAAAAAAAAAAAACATAATGAAAATGCAAAATGAAATTACTAAAACTTAAAACTACAAATGAAATGAAAACTGCAAATGTGACCCTGGATCACAAAACCAGTCTTAAGTAGCAAAGGTATATTTGTACCAATAGACAAAAATACATTGTATGAGTCAAAATTATAGATTTTTCTTTTATGCCAAAAATCATTAGGATATTAAGACCATGTTCCATGAGACATTTTGTAAATTTTCTACCATAAATATATCAAAACTTAATTTCTGATTAGTAATATGCATTGCTAAGAACTTTATTTGGACAACTTTAAAAGCGATTTTCTTAATATTTAGATTTTTTTGCACCCTCAGATTCCAGACTTTCAAATAGTTGTATCTCAGCCAAATATTGTCCATTCATAATTGGGAAGCTTATTTATTCAGCTTTCAGATGATGTATAAATCTCAATTTCAAAAAACTGTCCCTTACGACAGGTTTTGTGGTCCAGGGTCACAAATATTAAAATAAAAGCAAATTCAAAGCATTTATAAATACTTCAATACTATATTAATAATATTAAAATAACATCCTGCTAAATGCTTCTGTTCTTTTAAAAAAAAAAAAAAAAAAAAAAGGGACTGGTGGAATCACAGTTGCATCACGATGCAAACCATTTCATATTTGAAAGCAGAATGGAAAATGACTGATTAATAATGTAAAACAATAACAAATCTGATTGATAAAGATCTTGAGCTTGATAGCATAAATCATTATATTCATAGAAACAGAAAAAAGCAGAAGCTTGGGCATTCTATTGACGATCTAGGGCTAGAATGACAGGAAGTTCCTTTAATTCCTTTAATAGGCATATATATTCAGTTCATAAACAGCACCTCTCACCTAGCACTTCCACAAAAAAAAAATAGAAAAAAAAAAAAAAAAAAATAGAATAGAAAAAAGCAGTAGCTATGCTTCTAGGCACATCGAGACAAATAAGTGATCAAACGAATGATCAAAGATGACAAAGGACATACATTTTCAGTCTTCCTTTTGATCCAACTTTCATATTATGCTCACAGTCGTGACATTGACGATGCTGCAAAGGCTAGCGCACGATCTCTCTGTGATAAATCAGAGCATTTCTTTAGCTCTGGTCCTACACGCTAGAGCTAACGGTCCCGAAACACAGCCACCTCACTCTGCCTGTGGCCTCCCTTTAGGTGTCAGCTGATATCTAATCTGATATTCTGGTGGTTCATGTTCCTGTTAAACACCTTCAGCAAGGGTGTCCTGCTGACTGAGCCGACAGAGGAAGACTAACCATAATCTTTGTTTGAATATCTGCAGTTAATTTTCTGTGTCAACAACAATGATTGGACATTAAATCTCCAGTCCAGTTGAAAAACTGGAACCGGTTTTCAAATCAAAACCAAATTTCTGAGGCTTAGGGAACACATTCGCTATTAGTAGTTTTCCCACAATAAACTCTTAATTAGCTGCTTATTAATAGTAATGTAGTTGGTTAAATTTAGGCATGGGGAAGGTTTATAGAAGTTGTTCACTTCCAGAACAAAAATTTACAGATAGTTTACTCACCCCCTTGTCATCCAAGATTTTCACATCTTCTTTCTTCAGTCGTAAAGAAATTAAGTTTTTTGAAGAAAACATTTGAGGTTTTCTCTCCTTATAGTGAACTTCTATGGTGCCTGTGAGTTTGAACTTCCAAAATGCAGTTTAATTGCAGCTTCAAAGGGCTCTAAACGATCGCAGCTGAGGAAGAAGGGTCTTATCTAGCGAAACAATCCGCTATTTTCTTTTATCCGCAATTTATATACTTTTTAAACCACAAATGCTCGTCTTGTGTAGCTCTGCGTGAATTGTCCTACATCTCTGTTTTAACTTTTTTTGTAAAGGGTGTTTGATCTTCTTTGCATGTTCACTTTGTAAACACTGGGTCGGTACTTCTTCAGGAATGTAGGGTGATTTTAAAGTTGGAGAAGAAAATGAGATGGGAGTTTTTCGACCTACTCTACTCTCAAGACCAACTGTCTTGAACCGGAATACACAGAGTACACACAGAGCTAGACAAGACGAGCATTTGAGATTAAAAAGTACATCAATTGCAATTTTTTTTAGAAAATAACCACTCGTTTAGGTAGATAAGACCCTTCTTCTCTAGAGCCCTTTGAAGCTGCATTTAAACTGTATTTTGTTAGTTACTCACTAGCACTACAGAAGTTCACTATATGGAGAGAAATCCTGAAATGTTTTCCTCAAAAAACAATTTCTTTACGACTGTAGAAAGAAAGACATGAACATCTTGGATGACAAGTAAATTATTTGTAAATTTTTGTTCTGGAAGTGAACTTCTCCTTTAAGGGATCTAAAATTTGGTGATGCAAAATAAGGCATTAATATATTTTTTATAAGTACTAATAAACAGCCATTGTGCCAGTAATACTGTAGCTAATAAGCAACTAGTTAATAGTGAGAATAGGTCCTTAAAGCGTTACCGAAACTTTCCCTTTTGAATACTTTTTCATATGGATAAGACACAAAAAAATAATGATCAAACCAAAATATTAAACGTCACAGATCAATATTTACTTGGATAATTATTTATTTATTAAAAATGGCTCAAAATGACAAATTTCAACTGTTAAGGTGTGTGTGCGTTAACGTCACAACAACTGCAAACTTCGTAAGTGATATGTAAAGCACACAGAGTTCCTGCGTTTATTGCATTGTGCTTATTGTGTGACCTTGCAAATGGTTGTTAAAATAGCACATAATAAAATGCAGTACAAGATAATAAAATAGTGAACCACCAAAGTCCACTTGTCTGACACATTAAAGCTCTTAATGTGCATTATGTCACAGTGTTACTTGGCTACATGTCATTAGCCTTTCACCAAAAGTATACAATAGTTTCGATGGGAGGAACAGGAATTGTGGAGCATCATGGGATTAAACGACATGAAAGAAAATCTCTGTAACTCTCAAGGTCACACATATGTATGCTTGAACCCATTAAACTTTGAGTTACAACCAGGAACCACTAAAGCACAAAATCAAAAAGATAAAAAAAAAAAAAATATATTATATTATATTATATTATATATATATATATATATATATATATATATATATATATATATATATATATATATATATATATATATATAAATAAATGTGTGTGCGTGTAAAAATAATGGTTAATGGTTAACCATTATACATTATAACCATTATACATGGTTAATATAGATAATTTATCTAATGATGTTTTCAGCAAGTGTTCTGTGGTTGCGTGCTGCTTCAGTAAACATTAAGTCATGGTTTAGGGACAGGACAGAACCTTTTTAATAACAACATTGATGTTCAGTGTAATCTCAGTTCATCTCAGGACTGATCTTTATTTTCTCTGACGTTTCGATCTCCCTACAGCTACAGAGTTATCAATTTCACAGCACATTGATTTCAGCCATACACACTCACTCGTCCACAGCTCATGCTTAGTCAAACACACACACACACACACACACACACACGTCTGGTTTATTATCCTTGTGGGGACTCTCCATAGGCGCAATGGTTTGTATACTGTCTACACTGTATTTTCTATCCCCTTACCCTAACCCTACCCCTAAACCTAACCCTTACAGAAAACTTTCTGCATTTTTACTTTCTCAAAAAAACTCGTTCTGTATGATTTATAAGCTTGTTTCCCCATGGGGACCTCAATTTAGGTCCCCACGGTGACACGAGTCCCCATGAGCCTGTGTGTATTCAGGTTTAGGTCCCCACCAAGATATAAAAACAAGACCACAGACACACACACAGACACACACACACAGACACACAGACACACAGACACACCACGCATTAGTGTTGAGTGCAAACTACAATGTGACACTCACAGCGGCCAGCAAGAACCTGTTACGCAGGACAGAGCATGAGACGAGCCTCCTGACGTCCCATAATTCATGCACAGGCTCTCCGACTGTTGTTCTGCTACAACTGCTCTGAGTATAGAGTACATGTAAAATATATCCTACAACTGCACACAGGCACCGCAAGAGGCACAACAAACTCCCACAAGGGACAAACAAACACTAATTAACTAACTAGTGTTTCAGACATGGACACTGAGGTGGCAGCACAACTTCCCACTAGAGAGCAACTAACTAAAGTAACATCACAAATTTCTCACAAGAGGGCAACTACCAAACTAACAAAGCAATTTAGATATAGCCACCACAGTAGTACTGCAATTTTACTCAAGGGAACCACTAACTAAATTAGCACCACATTTCCTTATAAGAAATAACTGAGTAACTGACTGACATCAGCACAACAGTTTCCCAGAAGATGACAGCTAACCGAACAAGCTAAACAAAGCAAAAAAAAAAAAACCCAACCAAACAACTATACTAGCTAAAGCATGATAAAATCCCACAAGAGGACAATTAACCATCAAACTAACATGGAGGCTATAGTAAAATCACAATTAATCTCCTAACTACCTATCTAAAGCATATAAGCAGCACCACAATTCAACTAACCAATTAACTTTTCAAACACAAGCACTTAAATAGCACCACAATTTCCCCACAATGGGCTAACCAACTAATTAACTAACCAAACAACAAACTAGTGCCGTGCAACGATTAATCATGATTAATCGTATCCAAAATAAAAGTTTTGGTTTACATAATATTTGTGTGTGTACTGTGTATATTTATTATGAATATATAAATAGATGCATGGATTTATTTAGGAAAATATGGTATGTTTATTTATTAAAGAGTGCTGTGCAATGATTAATCGGAATTAAATCACATCCAATATAAAAGTTTGTTTACTTAACATGCGTGTGCTGTGTATATTTATTATGTATATATAAATACACACACATACAGTATACATTTTGAAAATATTCACATGCATTTACTAGGGCTGCACGATAAATCGCATACGATCGTCAAGCGTGTTTAGTCAGTAAAGCCAGTACTGTGATTAATAGTAAATCTCCATCACGTGTGTTAAGCTGGAGCGCCAATTAATACACAGAACCGTAAATCACTGACAAGCTACGCAAAATCGCGCTCAAAATCAAATGCAATTCATCTGCGATTATGAGCGCGATTTTGCGTAGCTTGTCAGTGATTTACGGCTCTGTGTATTCATTGCCGCTCCAGCTGAACGCACCTGATGGAGATTTACTACTAATCAAAGAACCGGCTTTACTGACTAAACGCGCATGATAATAGCATGCAATTTATCATGCAGCCCTAGAATTTACATATTTTTTTATATAATTAATATTATATAGAAATATATTTAATACCTAAACATGACATTTTTCTTCAATACATCCATGCATGTGCATTTATATATACATAATAAATAAACAGTACACACACACACACATATTATGTAAATATTATGTAAATAAAAACTTTCATTTTGGATGTGATTAATCGCGATTAATCGTTGGACAGCACCAATTTATATATAATATTAATTATATCAATAAAAATATATACACGTAAATATTCTCAAAATATATGCTGTATGCGTGTATTTATATATACACATAATAAATATACACAGTACACACATATATTATGTAAACAAAAACTTTTTTGGATGCAAATAATCATGATTAATCTTTGCACAGCAAATTTGAATTACCTTGACCTTTGGGAATTTAAAGTATTTTCCACCTATTATTTCTGAACATATAATATGTATAAGACAAGTTTGTACAAGATGTTGTTGTTGTTCATGCATCTTTTCTGCAAATATATTAACAAATGATTTGTTTGACATTTACATCATATTCAAAAAAAAAAAAAAAAAAAAAAAAAGAAATACTTCTTTTTTGCCATATTGCCCAACTCTACTTGCACCTTAGAGAGAGCAGACAAAACATAATAAATGTGTGCTGTTTGGCAACACAGCCGCGTAGGACAGTTCTGGGAGGCAATTATACAGAAATACTCTAACGGCATTTCAGAATGACCATAACATTTCAGATCCTGTGCAACATGATCGGTCCGCTAGATAGTCAGGTTATGCAGTCCCATCGCACAAAGTCACATGACTTTTTTCATGCACATGGAGGAATTTATTTAGCAAATGCGCTTCCATCTCCCATTATTCGCACAATTCTCCCAACTCTTTTGCACAAGTCAAAAACCACCAAGCAAGCGAAAAAAAACTTTGTTGCGAATTAAGGGATTTTCTTTTGAAATCTGGTGTTTCTATTACTCGTTTCTAACGCGATACTTCAAAATGTGCATAAAAACAGGATGACAAAACCAAGGTATTATTCTTACAAAACAACATAGCTGACTAACTGACATCAGCGCAACAATGCTCAGGGTCACATACAGTATATAACTAACTAACTAACTAACTAGCACTACAGTAGATTAGAAGTAATGTCAAAGAGGAACATGAGAGTTTGACCTTACATTGTCTCTCACATTGACCTGATACCAAGGCTTTATTCATACTTCTGTTTTAGCCAAAACAGCTGATGACAGAGTGAAAAATGATTTGAGACAAGCACACAGTCACATACTGTACTTCTGCATGTCTGTGTGTGGATTTGGGTGATTTGATCACCACAGGAGGTGAATCAACTCTCTTCTGTGGAGCCAAATGCATGTGTTCACACACACACACACACACACACACACACACAGAGGAATTTACCCCACACGCTCCTGCACCTACATGAGCACAACGGTTTCTTGTCTTTCAAGCTCACACAGGAAATCAGCTAGAATAATGCTCACTTCCCTCCCCTCCCCCTTTAACCACACACCTCAAAATACTAACATTACGATTTTAAAACACATGTAAAAAAAATTAAAAAAATACACTCTCCTTCCCTCTGGAAACGCACACACACAGATATGCACACACACACTGCCATGCTCTAGATTCAAAGAAGAGCTGCTCTAAACCCAACAGGATTTTCCAATCAGAGAGAGCAGAGAGATTAATGCTGAAGTCACACATACACACACCCACACATGCACACACGTGCTGCCGCTTCCCTGGCACAAAACACAAACCACCGGCTTTTTACACCATCAAATATTTAGACCCTAAAGAGTCTGAATTAAAGCCGCACAGAGCGAGCGCTCCGAGGGACCGTGCAGTCATAACTCTAAAAACATTAGCGATCCTTTAATGTCCTTTTATGAGTTCCACGGTCTTCATTTTCCCATTCACACACACACTATAAAACTTACAAATGAGTATTATCTTGTGTGTGCGTGTGTGTATAATCGGCGGGGGACCGGAGGAGCAGAGCAGGCTATCTGGCGTCTCATCAGCTGGAGATGATGATGATGTCATCAGGCCCTGGAAGTCTCTGGGGATTTGGGACTCATTTGCATAAATTCGTGGACGAGCCTTTAAGAGTAGCTGACCTAAAATAGTGCTACTATATTCACTCACACACAACCAAAACCCCTTAAACATATAGGACTTTTTAATAACTTGTCGCACACTTGCAGTCGGTCTCATAATTACGATATAAAGAGGCCATAGTGGCCTTAAAAACCTTTCTGTTCAAGTCATGTAGTAAATGTAGCATGAAATGCTTTTTTTTATGTCGCAACACTGCAGAGAGCACCTGCCGATGATGATTATGAACCAAATTAATCTGGGCTCTAGCAAACAGAAGGTTAAAAATAAAAAAAATTAAAAAAATCATACAAACTTGAGATGAAAGAGGAAATTGCAATAGAACGATAGAATGTTGCGATGGAAAACCTCAGGAAGTTAAAGCTCAGAAGGGAAACGGTGCACATCTAGGCCACTGAATCATCACTCACGCTTTGGGTTTGTTTTCACAAAACACATGCTGACAGTATGAATTATGTACATTATCACACAGAAAAGCTCACAGTTTAACTTTAGTGTTTGTCCCAGGATGGAATTAAATTGCGAATGAAATTCGTGCATTCTTAGAAACATTTTTTATTTTTCACACCCGCCATCAATCCACTCAATTCCCTGAGTGCACAGAATGAAATCCTTATTAGAGCACATTTCAAGTGAAATTTTTTGGTTCTGAGTTGTCTGTTTCTTATTTATTTGCTTCAGGGAAGGAGGCATCATGAGCAGTGATCAGAAATAAAACAATGAATGCCACATTTTTGGATCACAAAACCAATGACCAAATCAGAGTACTAATTTACTGCTCAGATTTAGTTACTTTGATGAGTTCCTGCATCTCTGTAGCACAAATGTTGACTTTTTTTGCTCAAAGCCAATCAGAAATCAAAGAACCAAAGCATCCACCAAGAACAGAACAACACAATAGTGGTTGACCGATATGCGTTTTTCAGGGATGAAAGATTATAACAGATCAAGTAGACTGATAATCGATATTTTGAGCAAAAATATGTCTGGTGCAAAAATGAAAATGAACGTCAAAAGAATAACAAGGTCTCTGACAAAAAAAAAAAAAAATTCTTTAAATGCTTTTAAATCATTTTATTGGTAAATTGGTTTTAAAAATTACAGATACCTATAACCATAAAAATACTTAATAGCCACACTGATGTGTTACAGATGAAGCAGACCGATAATCAATATTCTGAACAGATATACTTGTCTCGTGTAAAAATTAAAATTAATGTCAAAATTAAAAATAATAAGGGCTCTGACAAAAATTCTTTAAATGCTTTTTAATTATTTAAAAAAAAAAAAATTATATATTTATATTTATATTACTTTTTTTTTTTTTTAAACAATTGAAAATTGATTTGTTTTTCCAGGGCTGATACATTTATTACAGATCAAGTAGACCTATAAACAATATTTTAAACCAATATATGTCTGGTGCAAAAATGAAAATTAATGTCAAAATTGAGAATAACAAGGGCGATGACAAAAACTGTTTAAATGCTTTAAATTATTTTATCGGCAAATTGTTTTTGAAAAAGACAGACACCAATAACCATAAAAATGCTTAATATCGGTGCCGATAATCGGCCAGGCCAATAATTGGTCGACCCCACACACAATATGAACTAAAAACTTTTTTCTTCCATGGGGCTATTTTTTTTTATGTATTTATTTTATTTTATTTTATTTTATTTTATAAGTGAATTATTTTAAAAACATGAAATTGGGAGGTTTCAAGCTTTGATGCCACAGACCCTCAGATATGATGAGCTTCTTGCAAAGAATTTTATTTCTGCAATATATATACATATTCATGAAAAAGACCCACTTACAAAATGTACAAATTGTATAAATAATAATAATTTTATAAAAAAAAGTATCACCAAACAAATAAATAAAAAAAAGAATCCAAATATATTTTGGCTGTCAATAAAACAAAATCATTGCAATTCATTGTTTGTTTATTTATTAATTTATTTAATTCTAGATTTATTTATTTATTTATTTTCAGTATTCCCTAGCACCCCTTTGCAACCCAAGGGGTTCCCAGACACTGATTCGAAAACCCCTGGTCAAACCGATGTCATCCCTACAAGAAAAGGTTCAGAAATTACATTAAAAGAAATTAAAATAACCTCCGTCCCTCCTCCAGCACTCTTTGTCAGGTTCCGTCAACATTTGCGAAGGTAAGTGGAATATGTCATTCCCACAAGTCCTTGCTGCATCTAGTAGAGCCCTTTAGGCCCAGCATGCAATGGTAATTATGGTCCTGACCAGGCAGTGCTGTCATCTGCTGTTCCTGACTCATCGTTCCCCTGAGAGCGTGTCACAGTGTGTGTTAACGGGACCTCACTGCACAGGGGACATCAGAGCCAAAAAAAGATACAAAGCAGACAGATGTGACATCAAGGGTCTGGTGTGGCTTAATATATGTAGGCCAAGTGTTTTGTCTTCTATAACTATTGATTTATCAGTTTTATACAGCTTATATTAGCTCTATTCATCTGATCTCCTGATGTCTGTCTACGTCTATGCATATCAGTCAGGTCACGCCAAATGCTTTCATGACAAAGCAATTTGTCTGTCCACACTGAAAACATGTTGCAGTCAGTTAAGGCTCTTTTATTGCTTGCCACTTCATGTTATACTAGTTACGTTTTCTATTCTGTTGAAATGACAGCACAGCCACTAACCACTCCAAAATACACAACGCATCATAAAACAAAACTTAACGGTAAGGTGTCATGAGTTCACTTCCTGTAACACAGGATATGAGCATCTGTCACCACAGGAAATAATTACTGCATGTAAGACACTAACTGTGAGCTACTATTAGCGCTTGCCTCGTTTCTCCCAGACCTGTTGTGCTATTCCACCACACACAGACGCAGCTGACAGAGAGTGCCAAGCACCATGTTTGTAAACCTAAATGGATACTTTACTCAGAAAAAAATAAAAACTCAATCATCCTCATGCCCAAATCCTATATGACTTACGTTCTTCTGTGGAACACAAAAGACATTTAGAAGAATGCTGGCATCCAAACAACCCTACTCATTTTCACTGCATGGATAAAAAAAAAAAAAAAATTTTACCACTTTATCTTTAATCTTTCAATCTCCAAAATATCCACTTCCTGTTCAGCAAGCCAGCCTCAGAAGGCACCACCACAGAGCACACCCACAATCCATTCACTACTGTCTGATGCAAACTGCACATTTAAAATGGCAAACACTTTCTTGATCTGGCAAACTGTAATCTGGTTGGCGAACCTGATGCAACTGGACGGAGTCCATTCTGCCTGGAAACAACGTAACAGATCGGTAAAAGTGCTTTTAAAGAAGCAATCACTGGATTTTCCAGACTACTGAGTTTTGTCGAAACTTAGTAGTCTGCACGATTTGGGGAAACAAAAATAAAGAAATAAAAATCTAATCTGATTTGAAATGTGTTTTTGTTTTTTTTTTAAATCCAGTTGAACAAAAAAAAAAAAAAAAAAAAAAAAAAAAAAAAGCACTGTATGAACACGCTGCCATGCTTCACTCTGAAATGTGCAGGTTATATATTTAAGTGAAACCACAGCCTTTGCTGTAAATACTTCCCATGCTTATAGGCCAGTGGTGTGCGGTGGTGCTCTAAAATGAGGAGGTAAAGACTAGGGCTGTGACGGTGGCAGATTTTTTTCCACCGCAGTGGTAATGGACCAACTACCGCCGGTGGCGCGGTGTTGAGATAGATAGATAGACAGATCTAACAAAAAAAAAAATGAGGCTCAAAAATGATTAACAAATGTGCGTGTTTATTTCAGCCTACAAAACACTAAAGTAAATATCAAAGAAATTATACAATAATAAAGTAGCCAAAATAAGAACGGTAAATATTAAACAAACATTTGTTGCATAAATAGAGTCTTTTCTCTCTCTTTCCCATTACACTGTTGCATCCATTAAAAATAGCTCAGTTTTTTTTTTTAATAGGAACGTGGTTATATTTCTTTTCGTTTCCTCATAAAGTTAATTAAGAAATATGTTTGGAACATTTTTTGTTTGTTAAATTAAGGTTTTTGCTTTTTAAAGTAACGACCAAGCGGCCAGAGGCAGGCAGTGAGTTGATCACAGCCTATGTTTGATCAATTTTGCCTTCTCAAATCATCACGACTTGCCTAAAATAAAATCAAGCATATCACAATGTTATTTTAAACGTTTAACTTAGATAAATGCATGATATTATGCGCATACAATAGTTTGTTGGAGAGTGCAAGCTAAATGCGCTTTGTAGGACATGGAGGCGCCAGCGCAATCACTTGCAAAAAAATTTAAATACGCCATAATCTTTGCTCATAAAGGTAAGTGTAATGTATAATTCGGAACTGTAAAGGGTCTAATTTTAATTGTGTGCGCTCACAATATCAACAAAATGTTGTGCTTTTGTAAAAATAAAGAAAACAAACAAGATGCGCTTTCTGATGTCTCAGTGTTGAACAGGAGCGCTGCACAAAAATGTGCATACAGTCAGGATAAATACATCTATAGAAAGCTTTAAATTATTACTTTACTATTTTAAAACAAAAAAAAATTCAAATCGAAAACAAAAACTCTTTCATTATAAAATCCGTAGAGATGCGTTGCTCTCTAAAGGCGCGTCCAATGCGCAGATGGCAAGTCAGGAGCTTTGCAAGCTTTAGCCTATTGTGTGCGTTTGATATATATTACATTAACAACGTAATCAATATTCTATGAATCTCATCAGGTTAGTGTTTTTAAGCATTTTACATTTATTCCAAAATATAATAATTTAAACAATATTATTTTATTTGTGAACTTATTCTATTCTTTTTAATAGCTATCTTTTAACTTATTTTTGAATTTTTCAGATCATCAGTCATCAAAGCTTGATAAATACTGGTCACAGACACTTTATTTATATATTATATACTTTAAATTTAACTAAGCTGATTACTCACCAAAAACTCCTGCAGATTATGTTTTCAGGCATTTCAAATCTTATTTTGATATAAAAATGTGGTTATATCTAATGGTGCATCACACAAAACTTGAAGCGAATATTCTCATCGCATTATCGCTCTAGATTACTCGTGGGATGTTTTTCTGTCACTCACACAAATAAAATCATTGCGTAATGCTCTTCTCCATTTTCTGATATAACCGTGTCAATAAGCTCTTCGGTGACTGGCATGCACAACAACGTGTCTGAAATTTTCAACTTGAGTGGAAGATGCGATTGAGGTGTATATCACACGTTCACAGCAAACATGTCGCCCTATTCGAGTCATTCACGTTTTCACAAATTTGCATCTATTCGCGTCTTTGTATTGACTTTGTATGTAATCTACTTGTTTCTTTTTAAAAAAACAAGTGATTATACACTTTTTAATGTTATATTTTGTAATATTAATGTTGTTGTTTTATTTTTGTAAATCTAATCCAATATTTTGAGAAGGCACTGCTTTCCTTCTCTCCTTCAAATTCAGAAATTTGAGTTAAGATATGACATAAGACGTTTTTCCTTTAGCTTCAGACTATGACTCAGTATATCAAACATTAAGCTGAAGAATCAAATGAAATGGCCAGAAGAATCCAAAAATGTCTTGTACAAGAAAACCAGCCAGTAACATTTTACAATGCTTGATCTGTTGCTGTATTACATTTGTTCAGGGTCAAATGTTACTAGAAACAAGGGCGAAATTATGTGTCAAATGTACACACAGAAGAGATCATCAAACGTCTGGGCTGACAAAAAGAAGAAATGAGAAACTGAGCTAGCAGTAAAGGGTTAAAGCTCCATTTATGTGCTGGGCTTGATGTAGTGATGTCTTTTATGCAAGAGAGAGATGAACCACACAGGAATGTCAGATGTTGAGAGAGAAAGAGAGAGAATTCCCCCGACAGCGAGTAAACTGGAAAATGTAAATGTGAAAAAAAGAGAGAAAGACCTCCTTATTATGCGTCTTAGAAATGCAAAAGCAACGGATCACACTGATGTGAATAGGGCAGAGCATGAAACTGGAATACACACAAATGAGGCATTATGGGATATGATCGTTCATGATGCTGAGAGCTGTCAGTGACCCAGTGAGAAAGCTCCAGTAGAGAGCTGGCCTGGACTACATCACATCACATCCCCATGGGAACATGTGTCTGCTTAATGGAGCTGAACTTCAACAGGCCTACAGTAATGCAATACAGCAATTCACAAACTCAGAAAGAGCAATTGCAAAAAGACAAAGCTCATGTTAGAGATTCACAGACTCATTATCTTGCGTGTCTGATAAGGGCAAATGCAAAGATGTTTACAAACTGATTTCATACAAAATACTAAACTGTAAGAAAGTTACAGGCTCTGTCTGCTTATCGTCCAACATAAAAATAGCAAACAGCCAAGACTGTTTTTTTTGTATGATAAACAACAAATGCCAATATGCTAACCAATCACCATAATGACCAATAACTATTGGTATATAATAATATTTATTGGTTATTATTCTGAATTTAAGTGTGTGTGTGTGCGCGCATTACATCTATATATAAAGAGTTCAAAAATGAGATAATGATACTGAGTGAATGCTCCTGACACATATTATACATCCATCAAATACTTTTACTTAGCTAAAATACCAGCCTCAGCCCAATCAGAAGTACCGGTATTTGCATAGAAACCTATACATCTGAGCCTGATAAAAATGCATTTTTTTAAAGAAAGACAACAGATGGATTTAGGGGCTTTTGCATCTGAACTCTTCATATCTCTCTCTCTCTCTCTCTCTCTCTCTCTCTCTCTCTATATATATATATATATATATATATATATATTTGAAGAGTTCAGAAGCAAAAGCCTCTAAGTGCCTAGAATTTTAGGAAATTTGCATCTAAAATTTCACTTTAATTGCATAGAAAAGGACCTATACATTGCCATTAGAGTTAAATTACTGAACCTAAACATAGGAGCCTGATAAAAATGCTCATATATATATATATATATATATATATATATATATATATATATATATTATATAAATATATATATATATATATATATATATATATAAACATGACAATTATTAATGTAAAATATAAGCAACATAAATAATATATATAACAAAATATATACACACACACTTATATACATGTCAATTATTAATGTAAAATATAAGCAATATAAATAACATAATATATATATATAAAATTATTATTATTATTATTATTAATACCATACCAAAAATAGAAAAAATAAACGTGTATATATATATATATATATATATATATATATATATATATATATATATATATATATATATATATATATATATATATACACACACATACACACACACACACACACACACGTCGTTCATCATATTGCTGTTAAGTCACTTGATCATAAAACACTGGTACAATTCATTTAAAATAAAACCTAAAATCATCTATGATGCTATAAACTGCATGTTAGCGCTGCTTGCTGTGTGGCGGCACATCAGATGGGTGAAACAGAGGGCTTTAGGACGGGGGCGTGGTGACTATTTATAGAACACTACTCATTACCTCACGCTCTCTTCACATCGACAGAGCTGTCCATCAAACAGAGAGAAACAGGGGGCCTGTTCCAAATCACGCTCGCGTACATGCACGCTCACCCATCACACACAAGCACAAATATTTACATATTTATTTTTAGACTGAACACATATACAGAGGAAGCTTCTTGTTTAAATGTGTTTTGTCTACCTCTGAATTTCATTGATTGGATTGCAAAACATTTACACCAGCAGTGTCCTCTAGTGACATGAGACTGAGGGTCAGATGAGGTGTAAACGAGGTAACAGAAAAGCTGTCCATAAACTACACTGATCGAACTACAGATGCATGTGAACAAAGAGAGTGCAACACAGATAGAAAGGACCTGAATGAGGCCTTTGGGTAATGTTCCTTCCCTGTATTTGCACACACATGAGAATAACAGTTACACATTGAAACAAAAATCTGTTTCACTCGCCATTAAAAATAAAACAGTGCATGATGACAATGCAGCCTGACAAATGAAAATCAAAGATGCGAAGTGACAAGTTCCCAGAAACAAGTGACTGGTCTGTCCACACAGAAAGAGAAAATGCAACACAATCACAACCATTTAGATTAACAGGCTTGATGTTTATTATTATATAGTGGTGGTTTTGTGGAGATGCTGGACATGGGAGATTTCACTACTCAGTACAACGGCATGAAAAGAGAAACCAAATTAACCAGAAAAGTTATTTTTCAGATATGCAAGGGAGATATTTTTATTGACAGTTGCTTTACTGCATCACACCTGATCAGGACACTTGAAGCATACAGTACTATTCAATAAGATTTTCTCCCCTTTTTTAATTAAATGAATGCTTTTATTTAGCAAGTACACATTAACTTGTTTAAAAGTGACAGTAAATACATTTATAATATTATAAAATATTTCTACTTCGAATAAATGCCATTCTTTTGAACTTCCTATTTTATTCTATCCAGGTTTGTTTGACATTATTGTTATCGTTATGTTTATTGTTTATTCAGATAATGGCACACATTTCATTGTACATACATCCAACAAAGATTTGATGTGTTCGTGTCTCGTGAGAATCAAGTTTTGTTTACAGCAAAGGAAAACCAGTCTTCTTTTGGATTATATCGAAATCGTCTGACATTTTTCTTTACAAATACTTGTTTTGTACTTTTAATTCGTAACCGATGTTTTGTTTTGCTTGCTCCTCTGCGCTTCCACGTTCGTCACTACAGCATTCTTCATCTGCTGGAACGCCACTCTCTTATGAACGCACGTATGACAGTTAGTGGAAGCTAGAAATGACAGTTTATACAGTTTTGAATATGGATTTTTTTCTTACACAAATGCATCAAATTGCCTCAGAATGCCTTTATTAATCCCCAGTGCCATGAGGAGCACTTTTTATGATGGATGAATGCGCTTTATTAGACTTCAAAAACATCCATTCACTGCCATTATAAAGCTTGGAAGAGCCAGAACATTTTTTAATATAACTCTGTTTGTATTCATCTGAAAGAAGGTGGTCATATACACCTAGGATGGCTTGAGGGTGAGTAAATCATGGGGTAATTTTCATTTTTGGGTGAATTATCCCTTTAAGGAGACTGAATTCAATCCATGCTAAATTTTTATATGACCAACTCTTTGTCATTTGTTTTCAAAGCGGCAGACCATTGACTCAAGGTGACTTTAGTTTGGCCTTATAACAGCAATCTATTTCTCACATTTTTTATCTAATTGACATTTCTGTGTGACACTGCAGCATTTACTTCCCCGGTACCATGACCTAGAGAGCCACCTTACTGTGACAGGGCTGCTATTGTGAACCTGCAAGGGGGCTGTGGTCAATATCGGTAACTGAATCCGCTGGAGCAACGCAATTACCTAAAGCATCGGCTGCAAGTGTCTTTTACGAATTCATACAGCTTTCGACAAAGCTATTAAAATCAGCACACGCACGTGTCATCAGCAAGTAAAGTATTCCTCGTGTTATCTTGAGCAGCGTTCTTCTACGAGGCTCGCTGAAGCTGATCACAGCTGAACATTACGACTGATGGCAGAGGTTTAATTTTTAATGCGCTTTCCTACTGGGCCATACACTCTTGAGCCGCCCCGTCTGACTGCCAGCGTGGTTACTCCCATCTTGATGCATTTTTCAACAGAGACGTTGAGCTCACATGGAAGAGACTGAGAGAGGAGATAAAAAAAAGTTCCAGAGTCCCAGAAGACAAGGTTCGTGGGTGACCGAGGGAGATGGGCGGCACGCAGCGCAACAGGCGGCTTGAACCATAAAAAGTGACGAAAGATTCATCTCTTTGCTGACGTAAGACGTAAATTAGAGCGTGTCCATCTATACGGATTGGATGCAACAGAAGAGCAAACCAATATTAATGACAAATGCATAGTAGGAATATTGACAAACTACTAACATGTAAGTGATCAGACTTTAGCCTTTAGTCAAGGCTTGAGAACACTAAGGCTTGAAACTCTATACTCTATACTAGTACAAGAATGATATGTAAACGTTGCATTCTTAGCAATTTATCAGTGAAGGAACTTAAAGGTATAGTTTACCCAAAAAATAAAAAAAATTCTGTCATTAATTACTCACCCTCATGTAGTACCAAACCCGTAAACTTTGGTCATCTTCGAAACACAAATTAAGCTATTTTTGATGAAATCCAAGGGCTTTCTGACCCTGCATAGACAGCAATGCAACTACCATGTTCAAGGCCCAGAAAGGTGGTAAGGATATCATAAAAACAGTCCATGTGACAGGGCTCTATGCTCACTTTTCGTTTTAGGAGAACTTGTGCGCCTAACTTAAAAAAATTTAGGAGCACGTTGTGATCATAATCAAAAAATCTGCTCAAAAATTAACCTTCCCATTACAAGGTGATATTTGACTCTTTAAAGTGATTTACAGGGAAATTTAGCTTTTTTTTTAAAATGGCATTTTGCTAACTTTATTAAAAGTACGTCATCTTTTTTTTATTATATTTTTTAAGCTTTTTAAAATTTCTAATTAAAACAACAAAACAAGAACAAGTAGAATAAGAATAAGTCACCAGTCAAATGAAATCAGTATTAACAAAATTAATTTGTACTACAGAGATATTTTTTATGTTTAATGAGACTCAGAGGTGGCAATCAAATTCATAAATTCATGTTAAGATTAATATTTTAAATATACCATTTTGAATACAGAAATATTAAGTGATTTAAATAACTGAAAAGATACTTTAAAAATGAAACTAAAAGTTCCAGTTGGTGGCGGCAAGTCACTGATTTAATTACTGAATCATTCATTTGATTTGTTTAAACGGCTGATTCATTCAGGAATAAAGCAAGTGACTCTCCTTATGAATGGGAAATTGAATCACTGACTCACTAGATTTGTTTAAAAACGCACATTCATTCATAAAACACTGCTGTGTTTGAGTGGAGATGTGCAGCGGCTCAGTTGTGACTTCTTTCAGACTTTTTTTGACAATGAAATTAGGCAATAGTGTTACAGTCAGACAATGCAAGTCACTTAACATTAACTTCTTGTTTATTTAACTGATCATTAAAAGCTGTCACTCATTTTAGTTCATTGCGATCTCACAAAGTTCCATTATAATCAACGAAGCTCTCTACACTGCACAATGAATCTCTTATTTACACTCTCTCTACACTTTGTTTATGAAAGGATTCATGAGATATGTCTGTGATGCATTACTCAACATTGCAAAAACACATAGAAACCTTTGAAGCTCCCCTCAGCGCAAACACAAACATGCTGATCAGGTCAGTCGCACATGGTGCTCCTAAATATTTTTTCATAGTCGCACGCAATAGTTTTCAGTCGCAAATGCAACTGAGATGGTCACACTGTAGAGCCCTGTGTGACATGAGTGGTTCAACCTTAATGTTATGAAGCTACGAGAATACTTTTTGTGCGCAAAGAAAACAAAAATAATGCCTTTATTCAACAATTTCTTCTCTTCCGTGTCAGTCGACGTATGTTCACAACCACAGAAATGCAAGAACACATGTTAAATATAAACAACAAGGCCATGCTTTTGCAATCCATTAAGCATTTAAATTACATCCTGTGTACTTGCATATGTATGTTTTTGGCATATAAGCAACTAGCTAGACTGAAGTAAAAGAATACAGGTCAAAGGTCCCTTGAGGCCAAATGTCATTCTATGTGTGGAACAAAAACACAACCTCACTGAGAATGGAAAAAAAGGGAGTTTACGAAGTTAAAGCCCGGAATGGAGTGCAGTGAAAGAATTGATCAGCACACATTGTAACACAGGCAGAGCAGTCCGTGAGGCTTAATCAGTAGCGCTAATTATAACGAGCTGGGTGTTTTTAGGCCACACTCTGACTCCCTGTGCTGCCATCAAAGGAGCGATGGAGGGCAAGTCAGTTCAAAAACAGCACGCATGGACTATGGTCAGCTCATTTGAAGATACTACATCATTAACTCATATTTTAGAGGAACTAAGATTAGTCAAGATGGTGATTTGGACAGGCTGGAATCTACACAGAGGTTTGGTCACTGAAACTACTCTGAAACCTTTAAGAATAATAATGAAGTGGAAGATGATTGCAAACATTTGGTCTGGACATACTTGGGAGTGTGAACAAACACCTTTAGATCTACAACAAAAACAGGCTCTACACAAGACAAAATATACAACATACATAGTGTGTGGTGATTAGGTTTTGTGCTGTGATCTAGTATGCGTGTTTGTGTCTGAACTGAGCAGTGGCTTTAAGTTGGCCTATCAACAAAGCCCTTGTCAAAACCAGATGACATCATCAATATACTACTAAAAAAAATATACAAAGACACTATTAACAGCCATCACTGAACTGCCCTTCTTTTACTACCAAATTTGCTATAAGCGCAAAAGGTCAAACCGTAAACCCATCGATGTTTATCTGCACTAAAATTAAAGATCATAGATGCTCAAGTCTTCCTATGTATATATTTGGGAATCTTACTTAAAATGTGATTTTGGTTGTCATAAAACTGATTAGTTTCTATTTCTAGCTCCAACAAAAATGTTACACTAGAACAACAAGATGAAAAGCAGCATTTTGTCATTCAAGCCCGAAGCTTCAAAAATGATCAAATAAATCTGATTTTCTGTTTATTGTAAATATAATTGAGCAGAACACAAGTAAACAAATCTAGACTGTAAAATCAACAGTCACATTTACAACTTAACATGATACCAGTGATTCACTGATACTTTTTTTTTTTTTTTAATAGTAAAATTAAAGTTTGGGTAATTACAATTGAGTAATAGAACTCCTTATGCTGTGCAGGGTGTCGTGTTTTCAGGTGATAAATGAATCAGTTGTTGTAAATTCTTGAGCAACAAGCCATCTCTCAACAAATTTTACATACTGCTATTCATCATTTTTGGTCACAGCGAAGTGCGTCATTTATACAAAATTGGCACAGACAGAGTCGAAACATGTAATTGAAAAAGCACTAAGTAAATTACACCATCATTTTCCAAAACTATTTCAGCCGAAAACTGAAAATATATCCATTTATTTTTGCCATTTCAGCTGAATATTTTCAGTTGCTGAAATTTCAGTTCATCACTACATTATATATGACACCAGTCATATATATATATATATATATATATATATATATATATATATATATATATATATATATATATATATATATATAAATAAATTATAATTAAATACTTTTTAAAATTAAATAATTATTAAAGTCAATTAAATATCAACCCATATTTAGAAAAATTTCTTATTTTTGTAGAAAGAGGTCTGTCCTCTTTCCTCCGTCCTAAAACCAGGACATGACAATGAACAAAAAACAATTGAGGCAATTGCTGCGACAGCAACATTAAAACAGGTTCATGCTCAAACTGATAATACTGACATACAAGTGCATTTCCTGGAATAAAAACATGGCTCTCGATGCAATTAATTTAGGAATGTCCCAGTTACCAAACATCCAGCAATCAGATAAGAGCATCTATAAAAGATGCGTGTGAGAGCAATAAACCATTAAACCTTGAGTCACACACAGAAACATGACTGCCCGAGAATCACCTTGATCAGTCACCAGCTCGATAATAAACCTTTAAACTAAAGATTCAACCTGAAACCAAAAGAACAATAGTCTCACAATGTCCACACATCATTACAGAAGCGCTATGCAGCACACTATAACTTAGTGTAAAAGATGCACAAGCAACCCTGGATTAAGCGCTTTGATCAAAAAAAGGAATGTGTGTCTATTTATATATACATAATAAATATACACAGTTCACACAAATATATTATGTAAACACAACATTTTTATGTGGATGCGATTAATTGCGATCGTGTCACAGCCCTAGCTGATCAAGGATTACCTCTTACAGAGCTCAAACCTACTACCTTTCAGTTAGTTCTTTAGCATAACCAACATAGACCTTTAGGCACAAGTCCTTTCTACTATGCTAGTTCACAAATTCATTCTGTTTCTAAGCATAAAAGCACTCAAGGATATCTAATTTACTTGCCACCAAGTGCTTCAATTAAAACTTTGCAATACGTTTCAAAGTTATGCCACAATCCTTGCAAACATTGCTAAATTCTGGGACTAAACACTAAGCAGCCTGATATTCTGGAGAAACACTTTTTCCATCATCGCACTGCTAAAATCTCAAACTCATGCATTAAGGTGGTTTAAAACTTACAAATTTGGACTTTTTAATAGCTCTGATTGAATGACTTCACTACCCCCAAAATGAGCTAAAATGGGTGCCTAATACATGCAAAACAGTGTAATCATTCATAAAGTTCACTGACATAACACAAAGCGAGACGAAATACATATTTACTTGAAAACTGAGGCTGAAAATCTAAAATGAAATTGTATTCTATAAACACCATAAATAAATTTGCCACCCATAATGAAAAGAGTTGTTTACCGGAGTGTTGCTGATCTAAATATAACAGCTTATGATTAAAATTAATATTTATTCAAGCAGCATTTTTGACAATTATTATCACTGAAATAAGCATATCATCACCTTAAATATCACATTGAATAAAGTAAAATAAGTTAACTGGAGTGCATTTTACATACACATCAATAACTCTAAAAACAGCTGACAGTACTTCTGGCATGATCACTAATAGTGCATTTAAAAAAAAGTTAGTTTCACATATGGATATGTGAAATTTATAGGCTTATCATTTGTGTTTTGTGTAAAATTACACCTCTATCTGAAAAACAAAAGTGCTCACGTTTCTTGATGGAAAGCCAGACTAATTTCTGTGAATCGACTCAATTGGTTCATTTAAATAATTCAACATTTCTCTTTTTCAGTTAAGTTGTATTAATACTGACAAGCATTGTAATTTCATCTGTCAGTTCGTTGCAGTCGTGAGTAAAGGTATACGAGTGGAATATATTTCAAGAAGACGGTTCTTATTGACAAATTTTTAACCGAATCATTAGAAACTGAACTTGGTTCAATGAGTTCACTCACTGAGTTGACTCGCGAACGATTCAGTCTGATTTGTGGACGAATAGCCCGAACTAATTCAACTCATAAAACTGATTCATTCGGACAATGCTTCGAATCGGAGTTAATAATCGGATAATTCATCACAGTTTAAACAATTAAGACAAATCATTCAAAAAATGCATAGAAATCGCAAATAATTAGCTTGTTAACTTAGCTTATATGAAAAGACAAACTGAATTCACATCTCGCTGGCTGCACCAGCCTCCATCACTACTACTCCCTACTACTACTACTCCTATCACTTTTACAACAACAAATAAAGCCAAGAACGACTATACTAGTTTATGCACAACGCTGACAGTGCCAAATAACGGTAGAAAAAAAATGCACCTTCGTCCTCATGATGAGATGTTTCTATCCTGCGCTCCTTATGACCATAAACTTCTTTATGATCTCCATCCGACAGAACAAACGCTGCATGTGTGTGAAAGAGACGCGCTGCTTAAAATAGCTACTCAAGGAGCGGGGGATGAAGACGAGGAAAAATGAGCCAAGGACACCCATAAACAGCCCAACATGACATCAGCCCTCACATCTCTGAATATGTCAAACTGTACGCACTTTCATTTTAACGACTAAAGCGAGTCTTTACGCAGCGACTTGCAGTATAAATAAATATAATGCTTCTTACGCGCTCCTCATGCATTTAAGTTATACAAATATGAACGTATCGGGCATTTGCGCTGCAGAGGAAGTGAAACTTTGGGTGGTATAGAGCTAAAACAGTTAGGTTAGCAAACTGACTAGCTTTACAAAGCGCCAGCAGGTGTTTGTTAAAATAAATGAACTCCGTTTTGACATACGGATCTCTGCGTCAAATAACTCTGGGTTGTATTGAATTCTTTTTGCATGACTTTTGAAATTAATGGGCACGGATGTATGTCACGCAGAACCTTTGTCAATTTAATCCACGAAACTTATGGCAATATAATGAATGATACTGACCTGTTTTCTGTAGGGTGACTGAAAGCTCAAGGGCAGATTTCACCGTCCCAAAAACATTTATTCCAGCCGGAAATGAAGTATTTTAAACGTTTTGATGGCCCATGTTCGCTTGCCTGTCTGTCTATCTGACTTCCTGGATGAACAGCCGTGTGCGCATATAGTGAAGTTCACTAACACACATACAAGCGCTTACGGAAATAAGTGCATAACATCTCGACCCAGCAGGCTATGCAAAGCAGCACACTTACCCTCAGTCTAAAATAAGCATATAAACAACTATATATGGGTGAATCTTCATTTAGAATAATTTAAATAAATAAATAAATAAATAAATAAATAATGCTTAGTTATTCCAAAATATACTACAATAATAGCTTTCATTTTGATCTTTTTCATTATTTTTTTTCTCATTTTTAAAGTTTGCATTTATAATAAATGCATAAAAATAAGGAAATAATATTTCTTACATTTATAGATTTTTTTTTGCAATGTCAATTCAGTTTGTTTTTGCTTGTCTAACTTTACAAATAAAGTGTAAATGTGAATAGACTATATGAAGTAGTCAACTCAAGAATTACCCGTCATGAAACCTTAACCAATAAAAAAAAATGCATAAAATCATAAAAGAATTGTGTGTCAACAAAAACAAAAATTCAAATACTAAAGTTTAAACAAATACTACGTATCACTTGACCAGTTGTAGTAAATGTTCTACTTTATGAAGTCTAAGGTTCGTCAGGAAAATCAATCGAGCGCAGAAAGAATCTATGGAGAGGCGAATAGTGACACCAGATACGATAAAGACGCTTTTAATTGACGACGCAGGGTATCACAAATATAAAATACCCCTGCAAGACAAAACAGTTGAGCTGACAAACTCATAATAAATGTGAATGGCAAGTAAAAACGTCCTTACCGAGTAAACGAAGCTTTATCTTTAATCCAGGTCCAACTCCATAGAAGTCTGGTTAAAAGCAAATGTCTTCAGGCGAATGATCGCTCTCCTCAACGATGAACAGTACGAATCCACCTTATTTCTCCTGTAGCCCTTGTAAGGTGGAATGTTGAGGGAAATAAACTTCCAAACTCATTGCAATTGGCGTCTTGGTGCTCCTACACCTGAAAATGCATCAACCTGTTTTATTTTCGACAGACGTCATGACTATCTCTCCCGTCAGTGTGATGATAAAACGTCCACACAGTTCGTGTTATGATATCCAGCATAAATACTGTACTAAACCCCGCTCGACTGACAAAGAACTGACAAGCGTCTAACGCTTTTAAAACCCCATCGTACCTGCTACAAGGTAACAGCGCTGATAAACGATCTCCGCGAGTCAAACAGCTTTTAAACTCAACGCTGCCATCTGCCGGTTGAGTAAGGAATAACTCATTAAGACACAATAGAGATGACACAGTGGCAGATCCCTGAAAAAGGGTATGATAGGATTATAATCTAGTGTAATGATGATTAGATCGAGGATTTAACGTAGATTACTCCGCCTGGTCAGTTAATATAATATATTATAATATTTTTGTGTAGCATATGTCCGAACAAGCAGGAGTTGGATCAATTTTTTCTCAAACTTACCGTATGTTAGACACCTGTTATTCCAGTCTGTGAATCTAACAGCTAACTGATCACCTAAAATACGTTTTATGTTATGTTATAATGTTATTATGTTTATGTTATAATAACAATAATTATTATTAACTATTATTATTAGCTTGTTGTTGAACCCATGTTATGCTATGCAGTTTGTTTCTTAATTTCATCTGTATCAAGTTTTTAATACAGCTTTTTACTATTTATATGTCCTTTAATGTTAATTATTATTATTATTATTGTTATTATTATAATAATTAGTATTATTATTATTATTTCTATCTGCAGCAATTGTAGTAGTAAGCCTGTTTTTTCCAAAACAATAGGGAGATGCTGTTCAGAAACATTTTTTTTTAAATATTTCTAAAACACATTTAGATTTAATAGATAAGTCACTATCACTTATTTGACTAAATAATGCTTGTTCCTGAGGAAAAATGGCAATAAACAATTACAAAAACATACAATGTGTGTGAATACATGATGAATACATGAACTTTGCACAGTGAATGAAACATAACCCTATTCCAAACCAGTTTGTGGGATGGAAATGAAACTCAATGTGCATTCAAAGCAATTCCTATTACAGACAAATAAAGGCACTAAATGATAGATGAGCATGTCTTGTCTTGTATGTCTTTTCATAATGACATTAATACGCTTACCTGACCGAGATAATAGTGCATGACTGAAGGGCAGAAGTGTTTAGCCTACAGGCAACTGAGAAAATCTTCTTGTTCTTTGACTGATAATAACAACAATACGTTTGAAACGCGGTGAGACTACTCTCTGTCACACACACACCCCCTCTCTCTCTCTCTTCCCATTTTCTTCTTTCCCTTATGTCATACTTGCGCACAAGCTTTTCAAACTACATTTCCCAGCATGCGTTGCTCGAACATCTCCGCCAATCAGATTCCTCGGCCTACCCTCCATTGAAAAAAGAGGCTCGAGTCGAGACTGAAAACGTTGTCGGTGCAGTGTGATTGTTTACACATAGTCATTTCCTGCAATATTATCAATTTTTGGATATCATAAATGGCTTCGACTTTGCTATCACCCATGGTGGATTATTATAACGATGAGGAAGAGCTAGACAGTGTGGATGAAGATGAAGATCGCAGTTTCAGAGGCAGAGACTCGGAAGAAGGTGATTACGCACAATAATTTAATTTATTTACCTTTTCATACTATTCACTTATGATTTATGGATTGGAAGAAATGTTTCATTTGTTACTGAGTGAATTGGCTGTAGTTTGATAATGAAATACTGACTCTGTTGTGCATGTGTACATATGGTTTACAGTTTATTTTACAGCTCGCTGGCTTTTTGCAACATCGTTTCCGTCATTAAATGCGTGTAGTGATATTTTTAGACCTAAATGGTGAATGTGTATGCATTTAACCGTATAATGGTTATGTATTTTCTTATAGTTGTATGTTTTATGTGCTATCCAGCCTGTTGATAAACAGTTAGCAGTTAGCGCGCGTCAGGAAGCAAATACATTAAGTAGGATGTTTTTGTTGTTGCTGTTGTTTTCATACATACAACCTCGTAGTCTGGTTCACCGAAGGACTGACTTGTTTTCATTGTAACATGTTGGGAAACAGATGATTTATGGTGTCAAATATTTGGTTTGAACTGCTTGGAGTTGACCTCCCCCTCAGTTAGCCTCTGCTGTTGTCATAAACACATCAGAGATGAGAGTGACGGGAGTGAAATCAGACTTCAGAGATCAGATCATATCATATCAAATTAAACGATAAGTGTACATTACATGATTTATTTTCATTGTCCACTCAGAAAAGGTTAAAATAAAAGAGCATCTAGAATAATGAACAGTTTGTGAGGTTCATTATTTCCTATTAATTACCAACTTTTTCAATTATGTATCAAGTTCATCATGCCATTTAGAAGCATAGCATTTCCAAATATGTTCCCTCACAAATGTTGAATGGTACCTGCTAATCTCATAGAATTAATTATTTTGTTGAAATTAAATTACACAGCATCTGGTATTTTATTTCATTTGAATTATTTATTTATTTATTTATTTATTTTTGGTGACACTGGCAGATTACCTTTAACTCCATTTTAAAATTGCATTATATGTATTGTGCATGCTTCATATTAATTTAGAAACTACAAATTTCTCTCTTTATATACATTAATGGTGCTTGTCAAAAAGTAGTGAAATCAAAAAGTTTATTTAAAGTGACAAAAAAATGTAATTTTAAGCAAAAACCGTACTGTTAAAAACTTCTTCAACTGTCTTGCAGAAATGTTTAAATTATTATTTGTATGAAATTTTATATTATCAATCAAAAGTTTGTGGTCGAACGATTTTTAAAATAAGTATTTTATGCTCACCAAGTCTGCATTTATTTGATTAAAATAAATAAATAAATAAATAAAATTATGAAATTTGATTACAAATTAAAATAACTGTTTTGTAATGTATTACAAAATATATATATATATATATATATATATATATATATATATATATATATATAGCTGAATTTTCAGCATCATTACTCCAGTCTTCAGTGGCACATGATCCTTCAAAAGTAATGGTGCTAAAAGTGCTAATAGTTTTGTAGAAACTGTGATATAGTTTTTTTTTTTTTTTTTTTTTTTTTTCAAGATTTGTTCAAAGTAGTTCACAAGTACAGCATTTATTAGAAGTACAAAAAAAATCTTGTCAGTTTTGATCAATTATGCATCCTTGCTGAGTTGAAGTATTAAATTATTTCAACAAAAAATCTCACCTGGATAAAAACAACTGCATGAAAGCAAGTTTCTTCATTAGCAGATGATAATATAGTATTTGTCTATTAGTGTGGGTAGTTGTTTTTGCATTAGTGCTGAAATATGTGCTTTATTTATGTGTTTTAATTGTCTTTATTTATTATTGGTACTTGAGATTTAGTCTTATAGCATCAACTTGTGACAGTTCCCAGCTAGCAGATAATATAAACACAACACAATATAATATAATATAGTTTAATATAATATAATATAATAATTTTCCTTTGGTAAGAAAAAGGCTGCAAACAACATGCATGTAATATCAGGTTCAATTGCCATAGAAAATGAGAATAAACTGCCATGTCTGTCCACTAGATGGTACTGTATATGTGCAGTTATCATTTCAGTAAACTGTATGGTATCACAAAAGTAGTTCAGTGTGGTCAAGTCTGGGCTTTGTGCAAGACAGACAAGTTCTTCCATACCTTGTCTTATCCTATAGTGTAAAATGAATCTATTGCTGTATTGTTTGTTATTATTACAGACACAGAAGATGCTAGTGAAACAGATCTGGCCAAACATGATGAGGACGACTATGTTGAAATCAAAGAACAGTAAGTATTACTACTAATTGACTATAATTTATTCCTAAAAAAAAAAACATACACAAATTCAGATCTATCTATCTGTCTATCTATCCATTTCTAATAATGAACAGCCCTTGTGAAAATAATGTATATGACACATTTCTGTCTTCATTTGCATGTTATAAAATAAAACTGGATCATTTCTTTGAGATGTTGTGTTTATGTCTTGATTTCAGGATGTATCAAGACAAATTGGCATCCCTAAAAAGACAGCTACAACAACTGCAAGAAGGTAACTAAAAATACATATATTCACTACTGAAATTATATATAGATTTTATATTTTATATATAGTCTAACAAAGTGATGTAGCCTAGTCATTAATGAACTGGGCTGGTAAGCAAAAGGCTGTAGGTTCAAACCATGTAAGAGGTAATCTATCACCATTGTGCTCCTAATCAAGCCTGGTTGTTCCAATGGGATTGTTCCTGTAATAAATGTACAGTGCATCACTGTGAATAAAAATGTCAGCTAAAAATGAGTAAATTTGACCACATTCATACCTATGCATTTCCACAGGCACATTGCAGGAGTACCAGAAGAGAATGAAGAAGCTTGATCAGCAGTATAAAGAGAGACTTCGTAATGCTGGTAAAGATTATTTATAATAAAGCTTTTCTTCTCAGTGTCAGTGTCAATATTTAAAGAGCCAACATTACATTATTAATGCTTATCCCTTATTTGTACTCGCTCTCATTTTCTGTCCCTCTCCTCCCATCTCCCATATCTTTCCAGACCTTTTTCTACAACTCGAGGTAGGCTGCAAATTATACATTTTATGTATCTGTGAATTTATTACTGCAGAAAGAAATAGCTATGACAGGTTAATTAATGTTAAATGTCTTGTAGACAGAGCAGGTGGAGAGGAACTACATCAAAGAGAAAAAAGCAGCGGTGAAAGAATTTGACGACAAGAAAGTGGAACTGAAGGAAAATCTTATTGCAGAGTTGGAGGAGAAGAAGAAGATGATCGAGAACGAGAAATTAACGATGGAGCTGACAGGAGGTGAGAAAGCGAAAAACAGATTAGATAGAAAAATGCAACCCGGGAGGGTTTTTGTGCAAGCCATTGTTAGTATTGCTCTTGTCGAGAATAAGATCCAGCTCCTATAGCTGAACGTTTAGCTATTCTCTTTTGTGTTAAAAGAAAAAAAAATTGAAGCAATAGTTCACCCAAAAATGAAATTCTGTCATCATTTACTGCCTCATGCTATTCCACACCTGAATTGCTTTTTTTTTTTTTTTTTCTGCAGAACACAGTAAGAAAACTTTTTTTTTTTTTTTTTTTCCCCAAGCATTTTCAATGCAATGAACAAAGACTAAAAGACTTTCAAGCTTCAAAAAGACACAAAAGCACCATAAAAGTGATAAAAACGCTTTTTGGTGAGTTCACAAGAGAAGTAGCAATGTTCTATTCAGAAATGCATCAGTCAATTAATCTTTATTCTGATTTACAAAAGCAAACTGAATGATTTGTTCACAGATCAGATTGAACTGGTTCACAAGTTCAATACACAATGATCCAGTCACAGTGGTTAACTCGCTGGAGAGGACAATAATCAGTAAAAATACCATTACCAATACCAAAGCCATTGTATGACTTCATTATACTTTTAGTGTTTTTCATCATTTCTTGAAGGTTGAAAGCGTCAATTGCCATTCATTGCAATTGTATGAGAAAGACCAGTTAGTACAGCCTTAAAATGTCTCATTTTTTGTTTCATTGAGTTCTTTATTGTGCAAGATATTCCTTTAAACCCCTAAACCTAATCAGCTGTCTATTCATTTTAGATTCCATGGAGATGAAACCTATTATGACCCGGAAGCTCCGGAGACGACCCAATGACCCTGTGCCTATTCCAGACAAGCGGAGAAAGCCTGCACCTGATATCCTTCAAATAGTTGTTCAGCGAAAGCACATGTACTTTTATGCATCTGTAGCACTTTATTTAACACCCTGAAGTCCATTTGTAGTGTTAGTCAAAGTCTCTGGTACCAAAAACACCTAATGGCGTTATTTTTTTCAGTAACGAGTAATCAAACAAATTACTGTTACCCCCGTTTTAACGCCGTTACCATTACTGACAATGAAATGCGGCGTTACTAACTTATTTATTTTTCAGTTCATCTGAATTGATGTGCAGCGTGCTTGCATTTGATGAACCGTAGTCTCACACACACAAAAAGAAAGATAGAGAGCGAGAGAGTCTTATTTACCAAACAGAATAGACGCGATATATGTAAACGATTGTCTTTGTTGTATTTTCCTGATAAAATAACGGAGTTCCTTTGGAATTCTTCAGCTTCTAAGAACTGCCGATTTCTCCGGTAGTAGGTGGAACTAATGCGCAAACGGCAATCTTATTGGCTGCCGCTCACCTATTATCATCCCTGTTTTGATTTCAGCAAATCAGTTCGAGCGAACGCGATTACGTGATTAATATACATGAACCAGCAGCTCATTAATCATTAGTGTGTTTTATATTGTTATTGGCAGAAGAATCTGTAGTAGTTCTGTTGTCTTATCAGTATTATTTTTAGTTTTTTTCCTTTTTTATAGAAACACTAAATGACAAACAATATCGTAAATACCACCACCAGTCCTAAGCTCAGTCAGCATGACAAATATGTATTCAAACATGGTTATTCTAATTACTAAAGTTCTAATTACTAAAGTTTAATGTTAAATTATTATAATATCACTTTATAATGCTTGACTGACTGATGCTATATGTACTTTCAGATATTTAAAAAAACTATAGATATTTAATATTAGTCTGGTGAATAAAAAAAATTACTAGCCAATAGCGATTCTATTGCCAAGGTGTCCATAGAAGGTTGATAATATTTATAATTAGTGTCTCTATAAGTGTCTCTCACATTGTCCCACAGCCACATTTAAATACATTTTATTAGAGTAGTGTACAATGCTTTGTTTCTATCATTTAACATGTTTAATATCGGGGACATCCAAGTTATTTAACATATTTAAGCATTTTTTTTAAAAAGTAACACAATAGTTACTTTCCCTGGTAATTACTTTTATAATGATGTAACTCAGTTACTATTTGTAAGAAGTAACTAGTAACTATAACTAATTACTTTTTTAAAGTAACATGCCCAACACTGGTTATTAGTACTGTGCCTTTAAGAGTTCATTATGTAAATGGACTCTATTTTCATAAGCAGGTTTTCTTAACTCTCCTCACCTCAGTTAAACTATTTACTCACTGATGAACAGATCATGGAGGATCTAAGAACATTAAATAAGGTAAGGTTACGTCTCAGCAAAATTGTAGTCGGCTCCATTTTTTATGAAGCCCCATAAAAGTCTAGCTAAGTACAAATTTCACCGCCTTACAGATACAGTGTCATACTTTTTAGACTAATTTTCAATATGTCTCATTTTACAGCAATATCATTGTTAATCAAATTGTAATACTCTTGCATATTCGTTTGCAGGCTATGAGATGAGAAAAAGTGTGATAGGAAAAGTTTCATCAAAATTTCCATTTAATCAAAACGTAATGAAAGTCTTTATGACTCATGTCTTGGCTTTGCAGAAAGAATCTTTTTCTTTTTTTTTTTATCTAAAAGCTCTCTATTGGGTAATAAAACGTAGGATCCCCTGAAAATCTCATTACGTTTCATTACTTAGAGTGATACATGAGAAAAATCATATATTTCTAGGGGATAACAAGAAATTGGCTGTTTAAAAGGAAAAAAAATGCTGCAAACCACAGAAAATAGTTTTTTTTTTTTTTTTTTTTAACATTGACACACTATTGGATTTACTGCTGATTAGTGTTTGTCCAAGATATCAAGCTGTTTGTCCATGTCTGTCTGTTTTATAAACTGAGATTGCTGAAGAAAATCTTTTTTGCTTCATTTCCTTTATAGCTTAAATCTCCGAAAAGACCAGGTATGGACGTTTTGTCTTTTAGAGGTGATTCCCCATATATTTCACCAGAAATTTCCCATCAGTTTATTTTAGCCACAAAGGCTTTAAAATGAATTGGAAATGAAAGTGTATGTGGTGTTTTTCAGCATCCCCGTCTTCTCCAGAGCACCTCCCGTCGACTCCAGTGGACACCCCGTCCCAGCGTTATGAGGCACGGATAGAGGAGGGGAAACTCTATTATGATAAGAGATGGTAAGGTTCTCTGTGTTCTACTAGGCTTTTCACACTTTGTTAACCCCAGGGAATTGTATTTCTGCATTATCGTGATTTACACTGTTCAAGCGTAATTACACTATTCAGGTTTTTAGATTTTGCACTGTATATTTCTTAACTATGACATAGCATGCTGATTTGCACATCGGTAAGGTCAATGACTAAACAATGTTGGTTTAAACAGATGATATCTCAGGCTAAAGCACAGGCCTTATGAAGACTGTCTGATTTACATTGTGGAAATTAATAGCATAGTTACGGCTTCTACCAGATAATTGCACATGCTTACCATGCAAACCTTGACCCTCTGAATCTTGCTAGACTTTAGCCTCAAAAAAATCTTAGTTACTCTCTAGTATTTATACTGACCACAAGATGGAGCAGTCACCCTTCTGATTTTAAATTCTATCATATTATAGTTTACATAAAGGACAAAGTCACATCACCGAGCAGGACTGAATTGAGACAAGACAGACTTAGTCTAGCTATCTATCTATCTATCTATCTATCTATCTATCTGTCTATCTATGTCTCTATCCATCTATCTGTTATTCTATCTATCGTTCTATCATTCCATTCCATTCATCCATCCATCCATCCATCCATCCACTGTTCTGTTATCTATATCTGTCTATCATTCTATCGTTCTGTTGATCGCTTGTTTCATCCATCCATCGTTCTTTTGAGCTATATCTATCTATCTATTGTTCTGTTCATCCATCCATCCATCCATCCATTGTACTGTTGAGCTCTATCTATATCTGTCTGTCTTTCTATATATCGTTCTGTTGATCGCTTGTTCCATCCATCCATCCATCCATCCATCGTTCTTTTGAGCTCTATCTATCTGTCGTTCTATGTCTCTATCTATCTAGCTATCTAGTCTAACTATCTATTGTTATATCTATTGTTCTGTTGATCCATCCATCATTCTGTTGAGCTCTATCTATCGTTCTGTCTATCTATCGTTCTATCTATATATCGTTCTGTTCATCCATCTATCTATCTATCGTTCTATTGTTCTATCTATCGTTATGTTGATCCATCCATCCATCCATCCATCTGTTGAGCTTCATCTCTTTCATTCTATTTATATCGTTCTGTTCATCCATCTATCGATCTATCTATCCATATATCCATCGATCCATCCATCGTTCTGTTGAGCTCTATCTATCTATCTATCTGTCGTTCTGCTGATCGACTCATCCATCCATCATTGTTCTTTTGAGCTCTATCTATCTATCATTGTTCTGTTGTTCTATCATTCTTTCTTCTGTTCTATATCAATCGTTCTATCTGTCGTTGTCATGTATCTATTGTTCTATCTGTTACCCTATCATTCTGTCAGCTGTCTGTCTGTCGTTCTATCTATCATCCTATCATTCTGTCATCTGTCTGTCTGTCTATCTATCATTCTGTCATCTAAAAAGTTGCACGTAGAAGAGGTTATTTAAGGAATGTTTTAAGCTTTGAGCATTCAGATTTGTATTGTATTTGGGCTGTAAGAAGGTGCTATGTTTAATATCAGTTATTACTTTAAGCGGTTACTTCATTAGTTATGTGTACATAGGGGTTGTGTATGTGCAAGGGGTAGTTTCCTTAAACAATGCAGCATCTGTGCTGAGATTCAGGTCATGCATTGCTGACACGGTATTTACCGTTGTCTGTGTCGTGATATGTAATATTGTAAACATCATGGGCGTGATGATCCACATATTCTGAGAAGCGATACTCTGTATAGACTATATAAATCTATATTTCACTGTTTGTGTGATAGTGCACAGGAAGCTTGTGGTTTAGGATGAGGTCTGAAGATGACCGTGTCTTGTGCATTTGTGACATTAAACGTCATGAATGCCTCTGGATTTTTATGAGTGTGTCAGCATGCATTCATCCAGTCGTGCCCTTTAGACAGTGGGCTGCCGTAGCTTTCAGCAATGCAATCCAACCGGAATATTTGTGTGCAGACGAGGAGAGGGTGAGCGGAGGAGGAAATGTGGTCTAGGGTGATACCGCAGGCATTAAATGTATTATGTTACATGTATATTAAATGCAGTTTTATTCTGCTTTTTTAATAATGAGTGGAGAGGTTGAGTTATGCTGCTATCTGAACTTTTCCAGAGGATGTTTATGTGAGAAGGTTGAAGCCACAGGCTACTTTTGCTCTCTATGCACTGTGTTTTAAAAGATGACAAGCTCTCCCTCTCTAATTAGTTCCGTTTGCTAAGGCAACCATCACTGTAATATTGCTTTTGCGTCACGGCAAAATAAACCATAGTTTACTCGACTTGTGAAAGTGAGTTTACAGTCTGTTTTCAATGTAATGTAACAAAAATATTAAAATAATAGCAAGAAACATTTAAGTTGTTCTCCTCAGGGGGCTGCATACACAGAAAAACATACAGTGCAAACAGTGACTTTGAGAACTATTTTTCCTCGCTGCTCAATCTATGCCACTACTGCATAATTTTCAGCAACGTGGTAAAATAAATCATGTTTTACCTGAATTGTGAATGTCTGTTTGCGTTCTGTATTGACTGTAATGCAATAAAATAGATGTGTACTTAAAAATAATGCAGAAAAACCTCTTCCTATTAAGTTGTCATCACAGGCTGCAACGCAGAGCGGAGCAAACATAAACTCAGTAAAAAGATAAATGTCTTTTATTCAGGATGCTGTATTTTAAAGATAATTTTGTAAATTCCGAGCTTTACAGATCCTTATTGGAAGGGGTTTAAAGGATTAGCTCACTTCCAGAATAAAAATTTCCTGATCATTTACTCACCCCCATGTCATCTAAGATGTTCATGTCTTTCTTTCTTCAGCTGAAAAAAAATTAAGGTTTTTGAGGAAACATTTTAGGATTTTTCTACATATAGTGGACTTCAACGGTGGCCAACAAGTTGAAGGTCCAAATTGCAGTTTCATTTCAGCTTTAAAGGGCTCTACACAATCCCAGGCGAGGAATAAGAGTCTTATCTAGCGAAATGGTCATTTTCCAAAAAAAAAAAAAAAAAAAACTATACTTTTTAACCACTAATGCTCATTTTGCACTAGCTCAACTTCACGCATTACATAGCCACACTGGAAAGCTCCCGTGTTTCATAGTGTTTACAAACCGACCGTGCAAAGATACGGCCAAACGGCCTTTACAAAAAAAAAAAAAAAAAAAAAAAAAAGCTAAAACAACAACATCAGACGATTTTGAATTTGGAGGGGAAAATGAGATAAAGTCTTTCGCCCTACCCTACCTTTTTGAACTGGGTTACACAGATGAAGTGACCTTTCCAATGTGACTACATAATGCGTGAAGTCAAGCTAGTGCAAGATGAGCATTTGTGGTTAAAAAGTATTTTTTTTTTTTTTTTTTTTTTTTTTAAGAACATGCTAGATAAGACCCTTATTCCTTAGCTGGGATCATGTAGAGCCCTTTGAAGCTGCATTGAAACTGAAATTTGGACCTTCAACCCGTTGGCCACTATTGAATCCACTGTAAAGAGAAAAATCCTGACATGTTTTCCTCAAAAACCTTGATTTCTTTTCTTTTGAAGAATTTTGGATAACACGGGAGTGAGTAAATTATCAGGACATTTTTATTCTGGAAGTGAACAAAACATTAAACAATGTTATTCATGCATAAACAAGTAATGCATATGGAAAACAGAAGAACAGAACAAAATTCCAGAACAAAAATGTACAGATAATTTACTCACCACCTTGTCATCCAAGATGTTAATGTCTTTCTTTTTTCAGTTGTAAAGAAATTGTTTTTTGAGAAAAACATTTCAGGAATTACCGCACGTTTGCACTTCCAAAATGCAGTTTCATTGCAGCTTCAAAGGGCTCTAAACGATCCCAACCCGAGGAATAAAGGTCTAGAGAGTCTCATTTTCCCCTCCAATTTCAAAATTGTCCTACATCACTGTTTGACAGGGCGTTTGACCTTCTTTGCATGTTCACTTTGTAAACACTGGGTCAGTACTTCTGCAGCGATGTAGGACGATTGTGAAGTTGGAGGAGAAAATTAGATGAGAGTTTTTCGACATATCCTAATTGTCTTTTTACCGGAATACACAGAGTTCACGCAGAGGTAGACAAGATGAGCATTTAAGGTTAAAAAGTATATACTATTATTATTATTATTATTTATTTATTTATTTTTTTATAGAAAATGACCGATTGTTCTGCTAGATAAGACCCTAATTCCTTGGCGGGATCGTTTACAGCCCTTTGAAGCTGCATTTAAACTGCATTTCCGAAGTTCAAACTCGCGGGCACCATAGAAGTCCACCATATGGAGATATTTCCTGAAATGTTTTCCTCAAAAAACATAATTTCATTACTACTGAAGAAAAAAAGACATGAACATCTTGGATAAGAATGGTGTGAGTACATTATCTGTAATTTTTTTGTTCTGGAAGTGCATTACTCCTTTATGACATCTACAGTTTACAGGCAATAGACGATTCCTGACCACCTGCATGACCATGCCATAGTCCTGATGCAAGCAGGCATGAGGACTGCAGATGTGGCCAGAGCAATAAACTGCACTGTCTGTAACGTAAGAGGCCTAAGACAGTGTTACAGGGAGACAAGAAGGACAGCTGATCATCCTTGCAGTGACAAACAATGTGTAACCTTTTTTTTTTTTTTCCTGAGTTTACATCATGACCAGTCTAATCCAATTCCTGAACAAATGACTCTTGAAGGCCGGTTCTATTTAGGGAATAAAAATCTTCAAATGTAAACAAAAGATATGTTTACATGAAGTAATATTGTCAGTCTGAATGAATCCAGACCAATTTCACATTCTGAAAGCTTATATGAACTCTAAAAGTTGTAATCAGATTCACAGAGTTGTTCACGTGTTCTACATTTAACATTATTCCAAACAAAACTTCAGCAAATGCGAAAGTCAGGGCAATAATGTTACCACAAACGAAATGGCCATTTCTGTGATATCTAAAAAGAAGCTAACATATATGTCAGAAGAGCTTTTTTGACAGCAGAAGACACGTAAATAAACATGCATGTTCCTAAGATGCAAAACATATGCATGAGGTTTTTTTTTTAATTTTTTTTTTTTAAAAGTAAATCAAAAACATACAGTGTAACCTGGTTTTGAAATGACTAGTATAAACTGGTTATTTTAATGAATAGTTTAAAAAGATGAGTTACAACTCTAAATGTGACCCTGGACCACAAAACCAGTATTAAGTAGCATGGGTATATTTATAGCAATAGCCAACAATACAGTGTATGGCGTCAAAATTATAGATTTTTCTTTTATGTCAAAAACCATTAGAATAATAAGTAAAGTTCCTACCGTAAATATATCAAAACTTAATTTTTGATTAGTAATATGCATTGCTAAGAACTTCATTTGGACTTTTATTTTTGTTTTGTTTTTTTGTATGTCGTCTCAGTTGTATCTCGGCCAAATATTGTTCTATTCTAACAAACCAAACATCAATTGAATGCTTATTTATTCAGATTTCAGAAGATGTATAAATCTCAATTTAAAAAAATTGACCCTTATGACTGGTTATGTTGTCCACTGTCACAAATTAGTCTAAAACACAGTTTGTAGAGAAATAATTTTGTTCAAATGTTAGCAAAATAGACATTATAACCAAAACATACCCAAATAAAACAGAATTGAATTAAATCATGACTATTACTTTGGAAAAACTATTACTTGTGTGGACATTTTCATATTGGAATTTTATTGCTGGTTGAAGGTGGTATAATTTACCAAATAATAACCTTAAAATGTGACTAATTTACAGAGTATCTGTGTAATTGTCTTCTGTGAAAGTTGGTATTGCTCCCTTTGGCAGAAATAATTTCATTTTAGGCATGTATAATTGCATGTCAGAGTTCTTGTATGCAAAATTTCATGCTGGTGAGAAAATGATGACAGAATTATCATTTTTGGGAAATCCTTTATGCCTAAATATTGCTTTTTCAGTAGCGATATATGAGGAGATCAGCTCATATACAGTATTTGGCTGAGAACATGTCCCTAAAGGGAACTTTCTGTAATGGTCTTTCAGTCTAGAGGATCTTAAATGACCACTGCTGTTATTGTTTCAGGTACCATAAAAGTCAAGCAATCTATCTGGAGTCCAAGGAGAACACCAAGATCAGCTGTGTCATCAGCTCTGTGGGGACCAATGAGGTTTGTGTCCGATTCTCTCCTCTGATTGGTGCTAAACAAATGACTATGCTCTTCAAACTAATGACCTGCTCAGAGGGGGAATAAACAGCAGGTTATTGAGATCGGCCCAAGTGGAGGGCCAGAAGAGGAAAATTCTCATTTAGCCGCTCTCATTTATTGTAATCTGCATCCATATCAAATTGTGCGAAGATGTCTTTCCAATAGCTTTTGTCTCATTTGCATCCTTTTAATGCCAGCATCAATAGTACACCGCATAGATCTGGACTTGTATTCGCTGAGCCAGTGGCTTTGTAGTATAAATCACTGTTTGGGATTCATTTGGATGCTGGAAGAAGTTGGTAGAGGATAAACACTGAAGTGCTTTGTCTTGGGTTTCGATTCTCTTGCAGATCTGGGTGAGAAAGACAAGTGACAGTACGAAGATGAGGATCTATTTAGGGCAGCTGCAACGAGGGGCCTTCATCATTAGACGCCGATCCGCAGCGTAGACATCACTCTTCCTTATCTCTTTCCTGTTTTTTTTTTTTTTTTTTTTTTTTTTTTTAAACAAACATTTTAAAGCTCTTCCTGTTTTACCAAGTTGGCTACTACATGTTGAAGCATGATACTTCTTCCTGTCTCTAATCTTATTTTTCTATGACTTTTACACGTATGGTATAGATATTACCAAAGTATATCATGAAATCTCTCACATTTGTCTTTTTTTTGGGCTTTTCTTCCTCTATGAACTTTGAATTGTACATGTAATGCAGTTACAACTTCTGAGGTAACGCTCAACACTTTACTATTTGATTTCAAAGAGCTCTCTATGATGAAGAGAGTACACGACAATACACTTTGGCAAGACAGTTGTAATTTTGTTGTTTTTCTTTTTTATAAGTAATGCCATAAACTATCCTCTCCATGCATTTGAAAGTGTACAGGATTTCAAATTACTTGCAAGTTTTAATTTTGTATTCAGTCGAATATTAAATAAATTTGGCTCATACAGTACAAAACAACATTTATTTCTTTAGATTGTTTTTGCTTTTTTTCTCTCCCCATTAACAGTGCTGTAAGTTGACCTTGTTTTTTAATGCCCTTCTACTTGCATGTATAATCAGAAGCATTCATTTACATTCATATTTATGTTCCTGGCAGAAGCTTTTTTGTAACAAACAACTTGCAAGCAAATGCAAGAAAATTTCAGCAGGTTGCTTGCATGTTTATAGTACTTTGGTATAGACCAACCTTATATCTTGAGATTTTTATTGTTTGGGGAATGCATAATGTTGTGTTAATATTATAACATTGTTTAAAGAACTAGTTCACCCAAAAATGAAAATTCCAATATTAAGACACTTTTAATTTCAAATGAGTCCTGTATAATATAAAATCATCTGGTCTGAATCAGGAGAGAAATATGCATAGATTGAGCACCATCGATAAACAAAAACTGTCCAAATGGGACTAAACAAATTTTAGTCCTTTGTCATCCAAGATGTTCATGTCTTTCTTTTTTCAGACGTAAAGAAATTGTTTCTTAAGGAAAACATTTCAGGAATTTTTTCCATATAGTGGACTTCAGTGGTGCCCCCAAGTTTGAACTTCCAAAATGCAGTTTAAATGATGCTTCAAATGGCTCTAAACGATCCCAGCCTTATCTAGCGAAACGATCAGTTAATTTCAAAACAAATTGACAATTTATATACTTTTTAACCTCAGAAGCTCGTCTTGTCTGGTCTCTGCGATGCGCATGCGTAGTCTGTGTAATCCGGGTCAATACAGTTAGGGTATGTCAAAAAACACCCATCTAGTTTTCTTCTTCAACTTCAAAATCATCCTACTTCACAGTTTTTTTTTTTTTTTTTTTTTAATGTTCTTTGCATGTTCACGGTACTTCTGCAGTGATGTAGGACGGTTTTGAAGTTGGGGAAAAAAACAAGATAGGAGTTTTTCAACCTACCCTAATCGGGTATTGACCCGGAACAAAGTTAATACAGACATAGACAAGATGAGTGTTTGAGGTTAAAAAGTATATACATTTTTAAAGAAAATAACCAATCGTTTCAATAGATAAGACCCTTCTTCCTTGGCTGGGATCATTTAGAGCCCTTTAAAGCTGCATTTAAACTGCATTTTGGAAGTTCAAACTCACGGACACCATAGAAGTCCACTATATGGAGAGAAATCCTCAAGAAACATAATTTCTTATCAACTGAAGAAAGAAAGACATGAACATCTTGGATGACAAGGGGGTGAGTAAATTATCTGCAAATTTTTGTTATGGAAATGAACTTCTCCTTTAAAGGAATAGTTAAACCATGAAAAATATGTCATCATTTACTCACCCTTGTGTCGTTCCAACCCTGTATGAGTTTCTTTCTTATGTTGAACATATTTTGAAGATACTGGTAATCAAATAATTAAGGGTCCCCATTAACTAACATAGCATTTATTTCCTTATATGATAGTCAGTGGGGACCAACAACAGTTTGGTTCTTCAAAATATCTTTTGTGTTCAGCATAAGAAAGAAACTTAAACAGGTTTGGAACAACATGAGGGTGAGTAAGTGATGACAAAATTTTCATTTTAGGGTAAGCTATTTGTTTAATGATGCTTACAACCTCACTGACTGCAGAGAATCTATGAGCAAGTTATGTAATGCTAAATTTCTCCACATGTTACGATAAAGAACCAAACTCATCTACATCTTGGATGGCCTGACGGTGAGTAAAATTTCAGCAAAAATTTCTGTAAAATCTGTGGGTGAGCTATTCCTTTAATGCATTGGATGTCTCATTTGCATATAATTGAAATCACTTTGTTAAATGCCCAACTGTTGCTTTAAAATGCCAATTTTTCATGGAAATGAATAGGGCTCACTTCCCATCATTGGCAGTGTAAATAGAAAATGTTTGTTTGCTTTCATACTGAAGTTCTTAGCAGAAGCTTTATTACCAAATCAAGTCACAGAAAGATGTATGCGATTACTACGATTGCAGCAGGTAGCTACAATGCTTTGAAAGATATTAGATATTTTGAAAGATTTTAAGAAATGCATAAAAAAAAACTGGTAAATGAAAACTAGAAAACCTTTCTGTGAAATCACTCTATTTGTTGTCCTTGTAATTTTCAGTCTTTTAGCCTCCCGGACCCATTGTCTGTTTGAGACAACACCTTATTTTGGATGTCATGTCATTTTCCTGTCACATTGATTTCTTTTTTTTTCCCTTTATTTCCTCTATAAAGGGCAATTCTTCTATTCTCCGGTTCAAAACTCAATTCCTCCCCAAAACACAAACTTTTCTCTTTTTTTTTTTCATCTTTTCTGCTGGTATGTCCATTTTAAAGTATTTGTTTCTCTTTTTAGAAAATAGTCCTTGGTGTCAAATCAGTTCATGATGTTTTCAGAGTTGTATGAAACATCTTTTGTTATTACTTTCCTGACAGAAACACTGTCCTTTGACATCTTGTTGCTTGTGGTTAAATTGTACTTTTTTAACAGCACTCGAGTAAATTATCACCTTTGTTGGTATAACATTCAAATCAGCAGCGACATGGTGTACGTAGTACTTCTTGATCTAATTCATTACATACTATGAACTGAAATCCCATTCATTTTCTTCACAGGGGAAAGGATTTAATAGTGAAATTTCTGGTGAAAAGCTACATTACCCATGATTCTGCAACGTAATTTCCACCAATCGGAGAACTGGAGCAAGCACATCACGCCAAAAGAACTCTTTAGTGTCTCTTCACTCCCTGCAAATAACATAAGAGTCAGTCTCCATACACCCTTCAAACTACTTCAACACTTCTTAAATACTACTTAAATGCTTCTTGAAATTGCAGTTCTTTCCCTCATTAAAGCCTTTAGGTACCTTAGGTTTTTTTTTTTTTTTTTTTTTTGTCAATTTTCAAGCACTTTTTGCTTCAAATCAAAGTTGTGATTAACCTTGTAGCTGGTTGGCTTGGTTTATGGCTCATAGCTCTTCAACAAAGACTTTTTCAAAAATCCCTATGGGAAAAAAGAATGGAAAAAAAATACATCTAGAATCAAGGCCACTGAAAAATATGTCTAGGCACTGTTGTGCTCTATTTTATAAATATGTTACATTTAAGAATGAGTCATATAAATGCAGACACAAGCACTTGGGCAACGTCGGTCTGGTTAGACATACCTGACATGCGGTGGCAAAGCTCATTCAGATGCTCTGACATTAAACAAGGTAAGCTTTTATTCAGGCAAGTCTGCTTGCTCTTTTAAAACACTCCAAGATGTCTTTTCCACACTGTTATCACTGAAGTGTGACACTCTGACTACAAAAGTGGCAAATTTCATGTGAATGTGAAACCCATGTATGCGAAACTGCACTGTTAAAATATCATTCTCGTTTTTACCCATCTATGTTAAATTTTCATGAGAAAAATAATATCTAGACTCATTGTTGCAAACCTCTTACTCTTATTGAATAGTCTCTGTGAAAATGGGAATCTGTGAACACTCGTTTCGTCTTTTTTGCATTTAAATAGACAGTTCCTCTAGGGCCAATCAGCATTAAATAAATCACCAGTCAAATCGATGATCCCTAATTACTGGAATCAATATTAGTAAGGGTCAGCAAGGGTTGCATTAGATGAAAATACATAGTAATGACCCAGTGAGTGTTTGCGATAAATCCTCGCTATTTATTTCCTAGAAGTAGTCTTTAACCTATTATTATTTGGTCTTGGGAAAAGGATTTCATTAAGGCTTTTCAGCTCTGAACAGTTAATGTGCCTTATTAGTGCGAGCAGCCCTAGTCTATAAATCGTAATACCTGCAGCTCTCACTGTGGTGGGCTTAACACAAGGGTTCCCTGGACACCAACTCTGCTTCAGCTTCTCCGTTTCAATCCTCTCTGATTGGTTTTTAATGCAGTCCTGTGTACCATGTGCCCAGCCGTCCCCTGTTCCGCTGTGAATCCGTTGCCGCCCATGGGACGTCTGGCTGGTTGAAGTTTGGCCCCTGGGCCGCTCTGGTTTGTTAAGGGGAATATGAGTTTGATATGTGCTCCAGGTCGCTCTGCATGTTTGTATTTCCTCCTGCTTTATCTGTGAAAGGCAGACCTGGTTTAAGTTTAGAAGGATGTACGTTTTGAAGTTTCTGCTTCACTCTCATGAGTGCCTTCTGAAGGTTCACGTTCTGTTTAATGTTGATAGCTCACCCCAAAATTTAAATTCTGACATTTCATGTTGTCTGAAACCTTTTATTTTCTTTCTTCTAGTCTTTTCCATGCAAACAAAGCAAACAAGCACTATTATATTATATAATTAGTCTTCTAAAGCCATACTTTTTGTGAGGAACAGGAAGTTGTGTACATTTGTTAAAAATCTTCCTCCCTACTGTAGCTTTTCAGTTTTAAGTTGAAATAAACCAAATTAAAATTTCGAAAATACAAAAGTATGTAATTCAAATTACGATATAGGACTGGCATTTCCATTTCTATTCAGGAGAGTAAATGATGACAAAACTATTCTCTCTATCCGCCTTCCTTGAACGCGAAACTCTCCTCCGACTGGAACGATTCCATTTCCGTCCGGTGTCAAATTAACATATTTTCCGAGCTCATAATATGACGTAAAAACCTATGAAAATGATTTTAAAAAGCACATGGCGTCATAGTTTAGTCACTTAGGCAGTAACAAACCTATTATGGTTTAACGAATGGGTTTATGAAATGAAGCGACCCGCAATGAAATCAGGTGAGCGCACATATGACATATCCTACACAGTGCTCCCTAGCGGGGCGAAGTTCGCTTAATTTTGTCCACAAAATGGTAAGGGCACAAGTTATTTAAACATTTTAATTATTTCACACACAGTATTTTAACTTAAGCGCTGCACGCCATGCTAGTTTTCTTTTGTCGTCATTTTTGCAAGGCATCCAGCGCCGAACACGGACAGATTTGCTGGTATGCAAAACAAGTTTAGAGGAATTCCTTAAGCTTATTGCTGCTACCGTGACGGACAACAACAGCACGGCTTACGCCTGTTTTTATATTTAGTTATATTGAAAAAGTTTTAAGATTAATTAATTAAGCCGATCTTTTTACACTGTTTTATTATGAATGTCTAGGAGACCAGGCGAGAGCATCCAAACGGAAGTTAGAATCCATCATGGCGGCGCTCATCGCTTACTCAGGTAAGGTGAATTGGATTCACTCAAAAATCTTCTGAAAATGTACTCACCCTCAGGCCATCCAAGATGTAGAATTTGTTTTTTGTTTTTTTCATCAAAAACAGATTTGGAGAAATTTAGCATTACATCTCTTGCTCTCCAGTGGACCAGTGCAGTGAATGGGTGGCATCCATCCATCCATCCATCTTTAATACGTTTGTAACTTCAAACCATTACTTTCAGGTAAAGTATGAGTCCTCTATCCATATTCCTTTCTCCAGTAGAAAAAGTCATCCTATCTCGATCAGGAGAGAAATATGCGCAGATCAAGTATCGTTTACAAGTGGAAATGGCCCAAAACAGTTCTAAACAAACATGTTTGTTGATTTTGATGAGAAGACAACAGGGGAGGGAGTTTTTCACTGGGTGAAGTGTTATTATGGTTTGTGGACTGGCATTTTGGCCAGTTTCAAGTTGGAACATCTTAATGATGGATTTGTGTCTTACAAACACACGCTTTTCGATTCACAAGACATTAATTGATGGACTGGAGATGTATGGATTATTTGTGGATTATTGTGATGTTTTTATCAGCTGTTTGGACTCTCATTCTGACGGCACCCATTCACTGCAGATGATCCATTGGTGAGCAAGTGATGTAACGCTAAATTTCTCCAATTGAAGATCTTAGATGATCTCATTTTTGTTTAGAGTTTCTGAACAGTTTGACAAAAAAAAATTATAAAACTGAATTTTTTCCTACGTCAGGCATTTTTAACATGGACCATTTTGAATTTTTTAGTAAAATGCTGTATTTTTTAATCACTTTAGTGTGTTTTGCATCTTTTAGAACCACTTGTGGGAAAATTATGAAATTTGGCACACAGATAGCAGACAATCCCATCATTAACCACATTAAATTTGTAGTCTCGCTGGTGCTTAACTCTCTAGCGCCACCATCAGGCCAAATTTGCACTCATCTTTCTGCTAATAACTTTTGAACCGTAAGGTCCAAACACAAAATTCTTTATTCCTCTGATTCCTTTGCTCGTGTTGGATCAAATGAATACCAAAATGTAAATTTCTATAAATCTACTTCTTTGAACTCGTTCTAGACGGTTTGTCCAATGTTCACAAAAATTGGCTCAAATTATCTTCCGAGCACTGTGGAAAAAAGTTATCAAAAGCTTATTAATCAGCATATTAGAATGATTTCTGAAGGATCGTGTGACATTAAATACTGGAGTAATGATGCAGAAAACTCGTCTTTGCATCACAGGAATAGATTAATTTTTAAAATTAGGGCTGCACAATAAATTGCATGCGAAATTAGAAGATCTTAATGATGGAAATGTATGGATTACTTGTGAATTATTTTGATGTTTTTGTCAGCTGTTTGGACTCTCGTTCTGACGGCACCCATTCACTGCAGGATCTGTTGGTGACCAAGTAATGGAAAGCTACATTTCTCCAAATCTGTTCTGATGAAGAAACAAACTCATCAAGATCTTGGATGGCCTGAAAGTGAGTACATTCTCATTTTTGGGTGAACTATTCCTTTAACAAGCTTGATTTTGTTATTTAAAATTGCTGCATGCAATTTTCTTTTCCAACACTTCAGATGTTCCACTCCACATACTGTATAACTAGTAGAGTCACACACCCTCTTTTGTCTATGTAATCTTTTCCCTCATTTTCATTCAAATATGCATTGTGGTGTTCAGACCTTCCTTGTCAAGATTTATCATCTGCTACAAATTGTGACTGTAAAAATCCATTTGTTGTTCACAGCCTTCCTTTTTACATCTCTCCGATTTACATATCTCTTGCTACATGTTGTATTCTTGCATGCTGATGGTTAACAGCTGTTACATGAATATGCAATATTTCACACATGTCTGTTTCTTGAGGGGAAATTAGAGCCTTAGTGGGAATAATGGCTTAATTATGTGGTGAGAGTCTTGGTCAATACCTGTACCAGAGAAAATATTTGTTTGTTGGTCTTTGAGTTTAGTGATGGGCTGTTTTGTTGTGTTTCCATAGTGTTTGGTGCTAAATCTTTAAAAAAATGTCTTTTAAAATGCAATCAAGATCTGAAATAAAGAAAATCATGGATAAAGTTAGAGAAACAGCTCCAGTTTCCGTAGCAAATAACAAATGTTGAATCTACTGCATTATTTGCAGTTTTTTCATAGAGGGAGAGAGAACGAGGGACAACGGATAAATTGCCCTTGCTTGTTGTTTGTCGAAATGTATGCTTTTTTGACAAATTGAAGTTTTTTTCTTCTGTTCCGGTCAGGAGGTTCTATAGAGCTGCTGCCGAGGGAGCGGAAGGCATCACAATAGATCGATAAAGCGAAGTGTATTCCACGTGATAGAGCGCAGCAGGGCTCAAGCACAGCGGTGCATGTTGCATTTTTTGCTTGTGCGCTCTCTACAACCTAGTGATTAATCGATCAACCCTGTTCTCTATAGCCCGCGTCTGATTACTGCCAGAGAACAGCGAGCGTCGGAGTACTGCTCTTTTATTGTGAGGGAACAGATGGAGGGATGATTCAAAATAAACATCTCGCAGGAGTCAGGAGTTCACTACTTGACAACATGACAAAGACATTTCGAATGTGTCTGTGTGAGTGGGTTTCTAGTGTCTTTAAAACTAAGAGGTGTGGAAAAAGGTGGCTGTGTTCCAGGAGCTGCATTCCTAGAGCATTTTAAAGATATAAAAAAAGATATTCTGAAGAATAAACCATTTTTGTTCTCACAATTAAAGTCAGTGGGCTTTAAAACAACATTGGTTATATAGATCTCATCCTAGACAGTTTGTCAGATTTTCACCAAAATTGGCTCAGATCATCTTTAGACAATGCTGGCAAAAAGTTCCAATAGATCAAACCGTTCTCGTAAAGTGTGTTAACGAATTTGATGAAATTCATGCAAAAATGTACACGAGGCTGCATCTTTGCAGCGTTTTAGCAGATTCTGACCCAACTTGGTAGGTGTTATACCAAGCGTGACCTGAAGGCGCATGAGAAGTTTTGGCACAGTGCCACCTACTGGTCAAACAATATACAAAATTTATTTTTTGTTTATCATTTCAGAACAGGTTGACCAAAAATCGTAAAATTGATGTTATATTCAGAGCAGCATACTGAATCAAATGATACCCTATTTTTTCGTCAGCCATTTTCGTAAAATGCTGTATTTTACAAATGCTTTAGCGCGTTGTTGTGGATCTTATAGAACCGCTTGTGGGAAAGTTATGAAATTTGGCACACAGATAGAGGACAGTCTCATCATTAACCTCAGCAATTTGGAATCTCTAACTCAAACTCTGTAGCGCCACCATCAGGCCAAACTTGCATTCATGTTTTTGCTAATAACTTTTAAACCGTTTGGTCTAAAAGCAAAATTTCTACAGGTCATGATTTTTCACAATTTTAAATTTTCTTTTTTTTTTTTTTGTGATTATTTAACAATTTTGAATTCTTAAAAAAATTTACTTTTTCTAACTTGTCTTAACGTGGACAGTTTGTCCACTTTTCACTAAAATTGGCTTAGATCATCTTTTGAGCATTCCAGCAAAAAATGACCAAAAGCTTATTCATCAACAAGAATGATTTCTGAAGGATCATGTGACACTGAAGACTGGAGTAATGCTGAAAATTCAGCTTTGCATCACAGGAATAAATTGCATTTTAAAATATATTAAAATAGAAAATAGCTATTTTCATTTTAATAATATTTCGTAATATTACTGTTTTTACTGTATTTTTGATTAAATAAATGCAGCCTTGGTGAGCATAAGAGACTGTACCCTGCACAAAAATTTGAACAGTATACTATAGTAAAGTTATATAAATTTAAATAAATGTGCTGTTTTTAATGTAATGTTACAGTATATTAGTGCATACTGTTGAAATTATTCCTCCTCTTGCTGATTTAGTGTAAAAATATGATTTACATATTTTCTTCAATTAAATGTCTTGAATTTGCTTGCCTACAATGGACGTTCCATTGGAATGATGGTTCATCTGACTAAAAAATGTCCTGCCATTTCAGACCAAATAAACAAATACTGAGACATACCAAGTACTTTCAAAAGGCTGCAAAATATTGAGTCGTATTTCTTATACTAATGGTATGTTACATAATATGTGGCATATGTACGTTTATGTGTCTTGTTGAGTCTGATTCCTCTCAAGGTTTCTCTTCCGCTTCACCTAAACATCTTTATTTTTCTTTGTCTCAGTTGCCTTTGGCTTTGCTCACTAGGGGGGTTTTGTACAGATGCTTTGAAACAATATGTGTTGTGAAAAGCTATATAAAAATTAAATTGACTTGACTTGACAATATTGCCCCAACCTACTGCCTACCTAGATAGCATTTCGGCTATCATACGCGCTAAGGCAACGTTATATAATGCTACATGCTGCCGTCCAAGACTTTGTTTGACTTTGAGGTATAGAGGAGTAAAACCTGAAAGAGAGAGAGAAAGTGATGAAAATAACACTGCGCTGAACGCAGATCTGACCATAAGTATCTGTGCTTTAATGGCTCTTCTCATTCACTATCCCTTGCATTTTTTATGGCTCATGACACACTGTGAATGTCATCAGTTTTCCTCTTCCTCGCTCCTCACAGAAACACACCCCACGCTTAATGGAAAGACGTGCTGTATAGCACAGTCGAGTATGTGACTTTTCTTCCCACTGCTATGGACATGCCACTTTGTCTCTCATTCTCTTTATTAAAATTGAGCACAAAATTACCACCAATTAAGTGTTGCTGTGACAACGCCGAGCTCGTTTTCTCTCCTTTCTGAGGCCTGATGCTGAATTATTTGGCTCTCAAAATTAAATTCTTTCATCAAGTAAAGTCAACCAAGTTACATATTCTCTACTAATAATATTCTCAGCATGTTAATGTTTTCTGTACACTACCATTCCAGTTTTTGGGGTCAGTAAGATCATTTTAATGTTTGCTGCACAAATGGCTGCATTTATTTGATCAAAATTTTGTAAAAATGGTAAAATTGTTTTCTATTTGAATATATTTTAAAATGCAATTTATTACTGATGCAAAGATACATTTTCAGCAGCCATTACTCCAGTCTTCAGTGTCACATTATTCTTCAGAAATCATTCTGATATGCTGAGTTGCTGCTCAAGAAACATTTATTATTATCATGTTGAAAACATTTGTGCTGCTTAATATTTTTGTGGAAACTTTGATACATTATATCAGGATTCTTTAATGAACATAAAGTTCTTTAATATAAAAAATGCGATTATGAAATCGAAAGAAATCGTTTGCGATAATGACAGCTGTTTGCGTAGCTTCTCAGTGAACTACGGCTCTGTGTAGAAATGCTGCTACATCTGAAAGCATGTGAAAATACCTCTTTAATAACATGTTTTTACTCCAAACTCGCTTCATAACGTCAGTTGAGTGTTATAATTAATGGTAATAATAGTTAAATCTGTTTATTCTATTATCCTGTTATTTATGAGCTGCAGCAATCATGATTTCCTGGGTGTCTTCTTTAGGCGTATTTGGAGTCCGCACGAGAGAGCCCTCTGGCCTTCGGATGGAGATTTACTGCTGATCACAGAACCGTGCTTCAGTGAAAGATAAGCATGACAATCGCAGCTTTTGATTAGTCACGATTGCGATTTTATTTTGATTTATCGTGCAGCACTGATGTACGCTGTTAGCCAATCATAGCAGTGGGTGTTTACTCCTGAGTCTACAATCTGCCATGCCTATTCAAAGAGCGTTCTGCTGAGGGGGGTTAAAGGAACACTCCACTTTTTTTTTGAAAATAGGCTCATTGTTCAACTCCCCTAGAGTTAAACAGTTGAGTTTTACCGTTTTCGAATCCATTTAGCCGATCTCTGGGTCTGGTGGTAGCACTTTTAGCATAGCTTAGCATCGATCATTGTATCCGATTAGACCGTTAACATCTCGCCTAAAAAAGGACCGTATGTAATGACGATATTTTTCCTATTTAAAACTTGACTCTTCTGTAGTTACATTGTGTACTAAGACTGACGGAAAATGAAAAGTTGTGATTTTCTAGGCTGATATGGCTAGGAGCTGTACTCTCATTCCGGCATAATAATCAAGGAACTTTGCTGCTGTACCATGGGTGCAGCAGGCGCAATGATTTTACGCAGTGCCCAAAAAATGGCCGGCACTAAGTTTGTGTAGATGCAGAGTTACAGCCGGCAGAGTTGACGGCTGCATAATATCATTGCCCCTCCTGCACCCATGGTACGGCAGCAAAGTTCCTTGATTATTACACCGAAATGAGAGTATAGTTCCTAGCCATATCGACCTAGAAAATCGCAACTTTTCATTTTTTTTGCCCGTCACACGATGTAACTACAGAAGAGTCAAGTTTTAAATAGGAAAAATATCTAAACTCTTTGGTCATTTTTGAGCGAGATGCTAACGGTCTAATCGGATTCAATGATCTATGCTAAGCCATGCTAAAAGTGCTACCGCCAGACCCGGAGATCGGCTGAATGGATTCGAAACAGTAAAACTCAACTGTTTAACTCTAGGGGAGTTGGAAAATAAGCCCTATTTTTTTAAAAAAGTGGAGTGTTCCTTTAAAAGCAGGACAGAAAATAGCCTATTACTATTAAATTATGTTTTCTGATGTAAAAATATTGATAACATTATAAGTGAACCTCAGTGAACAGTACAAAATAAAAAACAAAGGCAGTTCATGACCCCTTTAAACTAACTGTTTGTATTTTTGTTAGGGCTGTCAAACGATTAATCACGATTAATCGGCATACAAAATAAAAGTTTGAGTTTGCCTAATATATGCGTGTGTACTGTGTGTAATTATTATGTATATATAAATACACACAAATTAATGTATATATTTAAAAGAAATAAGTGATCTATGTAAAAAATATTTGTATTTGTATATAATATAAATTATATAAAAATTATAATAAATACGTATATACTGAATGTGTTTGTATTTGTATATACATAATAATTGCACACAGTACACACACGTTTATTAGGCAAACTCAGACTTTTATTTTGTATGCGATTAATCGCGATTAATCGTTTCACAGCCCTAATTTTTGTATGTAATTTTATGATTTTGGAGCCCCCTACCGTTAAGAGGACTACTGTACACACACATTTGTTGCTGCCGTAAAGCAATTCGTTCTTTTCGACGAGTTTCGTACCCACTCACCAATATACATAGACCCAGAACAGACGTTTGTTGGGAAGCCTGGGAAAGAAAGAGAAGCTGTTCGCCTTACTAGAAGTGTACCATCAGACTGATTCTAAACTTAAATACAGTTGCTTTAAGGTACTTTAAGTAATTGACTTAAAAACCCTACCCTGAGGAATAAGCGCTGGACTAAAAAGTGTGAGAACTATGCAGATTTGTGAAGATACTTTTTTAAAAATAAATCCGGTGTATTTTTTTTCAGATCACAGTATGCATGCAGATTTAGTTTTCAACATCACACCCAGAGAAAGAGAGCTAAAGAGAACAAAGTAGAACTGAGGGTATTTTTATATGTGTGTGTCAAACAATGTGACTCAGAGACAAGAGGAGAGAGTGAAAGAAATGTGTGAGAGAGAACTGGACCTGCAGAGTTTCCACACACACATACAGCAAAGAGAGACAGAATATAAAGTTTTCAGCATTTCTCCATGGTGAAACTATCACAAACTGTTCCACTTACATAATGTACCCTAATGTTTCTGATATCTCAAATGAAAACTGGTACATAGTGACTTAAGATACGAGTGCTTCACTTGTTCAGACCCCCCACTTCAGAAAGCCTAAAGGCTTAAAATATCCCATTTGATTTTTTTCAAAGACGACAGATAAAATGCCGTTGCCAGAGGCAGGGAAATAGATGTTTCATAAATAAGCGTGAACTGATCTTTCTCTCTCTAACCAAGCAATTTAAGGCAACAGTGTGGGACTAATTGTTTTTACTTTAGAGGCAAACCACACTAATAAAACTGAAGTACAACACAGCAAATAAAGGTCAAAATCTGGGAGTGTGACAGATACGATATCTTTCATTTTGAATATAAAGTCATGATTAGTCATTCTTTCATTTTAATAACACTTGAAAAGCATCTTTGTAGATGCACCTTTGCACATTTGCAATAATTTTAACTTTTAAATTAATTATCTTACATGTTCCTGGTCCTGTTGTGAATGTTTAATTGGTGCACATTATTCCACAATAAATTATATGTGTGTGTGTGTGTGTGTGTGTGTATAAAAATGCCACACACAGTTCTTTTTGGTTTGAAAACTGTTTGATTTGTTCTGAAGTCAACAAAAAAGAACGATAATGACAAGACAGTTAGGATTATTTTATTGCATTATTTTATTTCAAACAAAAAAGCAGGACAAGTCTGGTTCACTAATCTCACTGAAGCAGCACACCCTCATAACAAAATGTTTCTAGCAAATTTTAATCCTGCACCACAAAAAATGTCAATCTGGTCCAGTATTCAGCTTGTTAAGGATGATTCATTAGTTTTCTCAGAACTTTTCACAGTTACAATGACAGTTCTGTCATCATTTACGTAGCTTCCTCTTGTGGTCAAATTAACGGTTAGGATTTTAAGTCTTATGGAACACAAAAATAATTTTGTTTTTCTTCACTGAACCATAGTATAAAAGCAACATCAAACTCAAAATCATGCTATTGTTTTGGCCAAATCACAGTCATGCATTATGTTAGTATATTTAGAATATAAATAGTACGGTGTATATGTACACACATATAATATGATTTCAGCCTTTCTAAAGCAAAATTTAATGTTTTATTTAAATGGGTCATATTATGCTTTTTTCACTTTTTTAATTTTAATCAGTGTGTGGTGTGTATCTTTAGGCATAAAAAAGATCTACAAAGTTTCAAATCTCAAAGTCCACTCCAAAGGGAGATATTTCATTTTTAAAAAAATCTCTTTTCAAGAACTACAATGACCGGCTTCTTTGGACTGCAGCGTTTGTTTTCCGCATGCTATGATGTCACAATGTGGTCCATTAGAATATCATTAAAGGGGTCCTATTATGTCTTGATTTTGTTTTGGGGGTATACTAGAACATGCTATCATGCTTGGTGGTTTGAAAAATGCATTATTTTTCACATAATTTACATTATTACAATACCTTTCTCCCCAGCCTGGCACTAATGGCTCGATTAGTTCCGGGTTTAATGAAGGCCAGCCTTCCAAAAAAAGGAAATGTGTTATGATTGGTTAGCTATCCCAGTGCGTTGTGATTGGCGAACAGCTTAGACGGTGTTTCAGTACTGCCATGGCCCTTGTCAAAGCAGTTAGCGCAAGCTAGGTTAATAGTGAATCTTACATTTTAAATATGGATATTTTTCATACAAAAATGCATCGATTCGCTACAGGAGACCCCCTGGGAGCTGTGTGAGGCACTTTTTATTATGCATGGATGCATTTATTAGACTTTATTAGACTCCGATTGCATTCGTCTAAAAGAAGGAAGTCATATACACCTAGGATGCATGGAGGGTGAGTAAATAATATGCTAAAGTAGTGTTGAGTCCCATCCTCAGCCTGCGAGATCGCCGATACATGATAGTATCGTGCTAATTTAATTATTTTACATACTTAGTTTCATTGCCTGAAACCAGCTCCAGCATAAGGCTAAAAGCAGCCTAACATTATCAAAAAACATCAGCACTGATTAGCCTAGCCTATTCTAGTGCAAGTTTATGCATTTTAAATAACACTCATTATAAGTGAACCTATCTACACTGTATGATGAATAAATCTCTTACCACACACTGCACACCCTCCATGCATCCTAGGTGTATATGACTTCCTTATTTCAGACGAATGCAGTCAGAGTTATATTACAAATTATCCGGGCACTCCCAAGCTTTAGAACGGCATAGACGCGTGTTTCTCTTCATCAGTCCGAAACAAGTCAATAAAGTGCATCCATCCATAATAAAAAGTGCCTCACACGGCTCTGAGGGGTCAATAAAGGCCTCCTTTGTGAATCGATGCGTTTTTGTAAGAAAAATATCCATATTTAAAATGTAAGACTCACTTTAACCTAGCTTGTGCTAACTGCTTTGGCAAGGGGCATAGCAGGATGGAAACACCGTCTAAGCTGTTCGCCAATCACAACGCAGTGGGATAGCTAACCAATCACAACACATTTTGTTTTTGGAAGGGCGTCTTTATTAAACCCGGAACTAATTGAGCCATTTGTGCCAGGCTGGGGAGAAAGGTATTTTAATAATGTAAATTATGTGAAAATAATGCATTTTTTGATCCACCAAGCATGAGAGCATGTTCTAGTATACCCCCAAAACAAAATCAAGACTTTGTAAAAGAGCATAATAGGACCCCTTTAATATTTTACTTGTCATTACTGTAATTACTTGTGAAATTTCTAAATGAAAGTTGCTTCTCCACCTTTTTTCAGCGTAGTTGTTAAGGCCAATTTAATAAAAACTAAAAGAAATAAACTTAAACTAAATAATAAAACTTTAACTAAAAAACAAATCAAGAAAATCAAATTCAAAATAGTACAGTATGACAGTACATCAATAATGCTTAAATGCATTGGTTGTGCTGTGCTTCATATGGCCATGAGGCACATCACAGCCTAATGTATTGTGAGATGGACAGAAAAGCTTACTGAACTGAAAAGATCTGTGTCCATCTTTATCTCCAAAGTCACTCTGTTCTGTGTTTGTTCCATTTGTCCTTTTTCTGATGCACATTTAGCTTTCAGCTGCATTTGTTGCCTTCTCTAATGTGTTTAGCTGAGGGCAAGTTACAGTAGAATCCTGCTGAGTGAATTGACTTCACAGTATGTCAGACGCTGCCGCTTAAACGCTCAGAGTCTCTCCCACTGATCGCCTGCCTGCTTTGGCCCCTGCTCCCCTCCGCTATGTGGGAGGCTGGACTGTATGTTCTCATAACCCCGAGGCCAATTCTGCCAGAATATGTATTTCTGAAAACATATCGTCCCCTGTGCACCAAAATAAAATACAGACAAATCTTTAAATCTTTAATAAAAGCAGCTTTAAAAAAAAAAAAAAAAAAGAGAAATCTCTAAAGGATGTATTGTGTGAGACAGACAAGAAAATCTAAGAGTATTTTCATTGATTTTAGTTGCAATTTATACTATCGGAATTTGCATTCTATTTCAAATTTATTATACCCTCATCTGATTCCATTGTGCAAGATGACCTTGAGGTGATCTCTAACTTGAATATAAAGACTCTTTTCTGGCTACATTGTGCATGCCACATTTCTGGTTATACTTTTAAAAATCTGTGCGCATGAAACTTTAACCTTTAAGTTTGTTAGTTGCTGGGTAGGGTTTAAAACTACAACAAAAACCATTAAATAGGTTTGTTATTTGAAATAAAATATGAAAACTTAACTTAAACTTGCTTTATTTCAGCTAGTGGCCAAGGCAACATTTCTTATTTTCATGTAGTTTAACCTGATGTACTAAAATAACTAAAACTAAAGGTCAAATAAAAGTGATTAAGTTTTTCTATCCATACTCTTCTTTCTTTACTATACTTTATTCAGTGCAAAAGTCATCTTGTCTGAATCAGGAGAGAAATATGCACAAATTAAGCACAGTTTACAAACAAAAACAGGTCAAAACAGTTCTGAACAATTATATTGGTGTATTTTGATGGAAGAGGACAACCGAGGATGGACAGGAGGAAGCATGTTTATGGATTATGGACAATAATTTTTGTTGACTGTTTAAAGTCAAAACACCTTAATTAGGGCCCGAGCACTGGAGCATTGGAATTGCTCAAATTCTTCTTCTTCTTCTCCAAAATGAATAGCATTTTTGAGGGCCTAATTGTGCTCGAAAACTCATAAAACTTTGCACACACACCAAAAGTGGGGAAAATCTGATATGGGTTTCAGAAGTGGGTGTGGCTAAACGGCTTGATAGCACCACCTATAAAAGTTTAACGAAGTGCCCCTCGAGCTGTGTTTAATATACATGTACAAAATTCGGTAAATATGTGTAACACACCAATACTTACAAAAAAGTCCCCCGGTAAAAAGTCCGAAACCCAACAGGAAGTCTGTTATTTTGAATTTTCTCGGCACAGATTTAAACAGATTAACACCAGATTTGGTCAGTGTAATCTAAAGCCCTTGATGCTAAATTGCGAAGATCTTGAGTTTTCGTTGAAGGGTGTTTCCGTGGCGGCCTGACAAACTTTGTTTTGCCATGAAAAGGAAATTGTTGTAATTCAGACATACAAAATTCACATTTGATAAGAGTCCTGTCCTGAACACACACCCATGACCATATTCAGTTATAGCTATAGCGCTACTTCCTGGCAACAGGAAGTGTATTGTTTTATGTGCTAACAAACTCCTCATAGAGATTTAATGACATCAACATTATATTTGGTCAGTCTAATCTAAAGGCCTTTGCAATGTTAAATTGCAAAGATGTTGAGTTTTCATTAAAGGGCGTGTCCGTGGCGGCCTGACAAAGTTCGATGTTTCGACGTGGAAAAAAAAGTTGCTGTAACTCAGACATACAATGTCTGATCTGCCCCGAACTTCACATGTTCGATAAGAGTCCTGGCCTGAACACATCTGAAGGCCAATATTATGTTTTATAAAAGTGCTATCCTGAAGTCATCTGCATGCCAATATCCAGTTATAGTCATGGCACCACCACCTGGTAGCCAGAAGTTTGGCACATATAAATGACCTTGACATATTTCTTCTATATTACCACTTTAAATGCATATTGCCCAACATTTGCTGTTTTCCTAAAGCCACCCGATGGTGGTAAGCCTGGGTGCGAGGGCCCTTTCAAAGCTTGCAGCTTTAATGATGGATTTGTTTCTTACAAACACACAGCTTTTAACTTCAGAAGACTTTAATTGAAAAAGTCATGTTAAAAGTCCTGTGGATTACTCCAATTCTGATGGCAGAGGATCCATTGGTGGAGAAGTGATGCACTGCTAAATTTCTCCAAATCTGTTTTGATGATGAAACAAACTCATTTACGTTTTGAATGGTCTAAGGGTGAGTAATTTTCAGTAAATTTTCATTTTTTGGTGAACTGTTCCTTTGATATCATCGTAAACTGAATTATTAGCATAACACTATATTGTTCTCAGTTGCTTCCTAAAGTATTTTAATATTTCTCTTGAATTTTTCTTGAATTAAACAACTGACCACACAAAAGCATCATAATCAGCTTACCTTCAATGCAAGTAAACCTGTATTTAATGTAGATATATGTTGTTTTTTGCACTTTTGTTGATACATTTGGCATCTGTTTAATTTTGTATAGCTTCTTGTAGCGGACAGATGAATTTGTGACTGGACACTAACCTTTGCCATCAACAGCAAAAGCTGTTTTCTCCTCCTTTGTAAGAGCTGATAAGCCTATTTCTTTTGGAATCCTAAACATGCATGCCATGATGATGTACTTAATTGCATTTTATTATTTGCATCAAGCAGGATTTTTGCGCTGCTGTCCGTGACCTTATCAGAAATAAAGCGTTTAATGTTTTATAGATGTTATTTAAAATGTTTTCTGTGCTCTACCAAAGGATTATGAAGGATTATATCTCTGCAAGCTGATGGACAGCGATCTATTGGAAACTCGCTGCAGATGCAGTCATCAAGATAATTGGCAGCAGTGACTGAACATAAACACAGAGCTATTTATATGAAATCTGCTGATTCGTTTTTGACAGATATCTGTTATTAAGTTACATTTTTAGCTGGATTTTAAGAGGGATTCTTAAAAGATGAAAGTAGAAAGTCAGAGATGGCAAGTGGCAAGTGCAATTTTGACGATGTATCATTTTCTTTTTGTTTGTCCACCAAACCCACTCTGGATGATTAAACCAAGCAAACAAAAAGCAAACAGACAGAGTGTTAGTTTAAATGGTTGTCATTCATAGGGAGGAGCGCGCATGGAGGCTGTTTTACCTGTCGCGTTCTATTCTAAGTGCCCGGTGTTACGGCGGCGTGCAGACACTTTAATAACAGTCTGATGTTTGAAGAAAATGGATATTTAAAGACCTTTCTAAAGGACAGAAGAGAATTCAATTTAAATGGTTCAGCGTGACAGAACCACAGTCAGTGCATATGGATACATGACAATGCATTGATATAGATGAAAATTAGAAAACTGAGAGCATCTCTTGTGTAATCAAACATAAATAAGCTGCCTCTGTTTTTCTGTGCCCGTTATTTTCTCTGACACTGTTTTTTACCAAGTAAGATGGCATTCTAAGCCACATAATCACAGCCATGACAGTCAAATAAACAAGCTGAGATGCAAAATTAGACCTTTTATGTTATCAGAAATATGGCTCTCTACACAGCCATGGGATTTTAAAGGGACATTTCACTCAAAAATAAAAATTCTGCCATCAGTTCCAATCTCATATGAATTTCTGTCTTCTGTGAATTCAAGCCATATTTTGACATTTTTGATGCTAGATAACCTTCATTCACTTTTAATGTAAAAAAAAATTCAAAAAGCTTATTGTAATAATAACTCGCTGTCTCCAGCCTGTTTCCATTTTGGCTTTTTACCAATAAAATAATGACGTGATCATGTCATCCCTTAAAAAAATGAATTGTCACATAAGTTTTGGTGTTTCACAAAAAAAGTTGCCCCTGAGCTGTTTCCATTCATAATTTCCCCTGTTGCACAAATTACATAGGCTTGTAGCCTGTTCTTCATCCATTTGAAACAAAACTTTATTATATAGGCTATTATTTAATTGTATAGGCCTACATAAATGATTTTCATTAAGTTTTTTTTTTTTTTTTTTATATATACTTAGGCCTATAGACTATTTAGATACTTGAGCATCAAGCAATATTCATAAACCGATGCAGATGTATTATTATTATTATTATTATTATTATGATTAACTTTTATTAGACTGCATTGGAAATAGGAATGTTCATTTCGGTTATTTTATTTCTCCTAACCATTGATCGTTAAGCCATTATTAACCATTAACCGACAACATTATGTTAAATTACAATTAAATTACATGCCTGTGACTCATAAAAAATACCTAAATTTGTTTTACAGGGGTTAAATTTATACACGCAAAAAGCAGCATAATCAACAGAACGTGAGAATTCACATTGTCACATCATGCACCTGCAGCGCTTCTGCGAACAGAGAAAAACATAATAAAGATATTTGTAAAAGAAATAAATCGGCTTGTATGCAAAAAAAATAGGCTTGTATGCAAATACGGTGCTTTAACGTGCGCAACACCATGAACACGGACGCTGCCTATAGGCTAATTCTGTCATGTGACACTACATTTATTTGCATTACAGCCCCTTTTCTTGACAAAAAGCGTTTCCACACAAATTTTTGTGACATTTGAACTATCGATATAGAATTAATGGTTAAAGTTAAACAGAAAAACATTGTCGACACATGAGAAATTTGATCAATAAATGGCATTTCCAGCAACTGTATCGGTACAATTTTTTTAAAGCACTATTTATTTATTTTTTTGTACAAAAAAACCTTGGATGAAAACCTGGCTACTAGGAAGTAAAACAGGAAAAGGTACTGCCTTAAAGGGATAGTTCACCCATAAATTAAAATTCTGTGATTAATTATCATGTCGCTCCAAACCTGTAAGACCTTTGTTAATCTTCGGAACACAAATTAGATTTCTTTTTAATGAAATCAAAGTGCTTTCTGACCCTGCATAGACAGCAATGCAACTGACACGTTCAAGGCCCAGAAAGGTAGTAAAGACATCATTAAAATAGAATACTTTTGTGCGCAAAGAAAACAAAAATAAAGACTTCAACAATTTCTTCTCTTCCGTGTCAGTCTTCAACATGCGTTCATGAGAAAGTCAGATAGCACTCAGATTTCATAAAAAAATATCTTAATATGTGTGCCGAAGTTGAACAAAGGTCTTACGAGTTTGTACCAACATAAGGGTGAGTAATTAATGACAGAATTTTCATTTTTGGGTGAACTATCTCTTTAAGTCAGTACCTTTTCCTGTTTTTTTTTTTTTTTTTTTTCCTGTGTTAATCATTTAAAGTATTTTTTTTTTTTTTTAAATTAATCCTTTAAATATACAAATGCATTGTACAAACACACCTTTGCTTTGTACATGAAATTGACCTGTCAGTGCTCTCCATTGCGCTTTGTTCCTCACAGCGCTCAGCTACTGTAACTGGTGATGTAATTGAGTAGGACATGACCACATTCCTCCGCTCTAAAATCAATGGCATGATCAGGACAGAGGTTGATAGAGAGCCAGCCACTTTTGTTTACTTGTTTAAATGAGAATAAAAATCGTTACTTCCTCCTTGCTTACCAAGCAAGTTTGTGAGGACCGTCTAATAGAATGAAAGGTGACCTCTGTGTGTACAAGGAATAGATCCTGAAAAAACAAGCAATGTGTTTCATGTACAGACTAAAGCTACAATTTCAAATGAACCTAGAATAAATTCTCAGACCTGCTTTGATCTATTTTGTGCATCTATTATACTGTCAATGTAGATGCGTCTGAAGTCACAGGTGCAAATGGAAACAGGCATATTCACATAGCCTGTCTGTCTGTGCTGGCAGCATGACATTGTGTTTCTCTAGTCTAGGTGTTTTTTTCTCCTCAGACATAAAATATTTACTTGAATTGCCCCTGCGATTTTTAAAGGAATAGTTCACCCAAAAATAAACATTTGCTGAAAATGTACTCATGCTCAGGCCATCCAAGATATAGAAACATCTTAAAAGGTTCGGTGAAATTAAGCATTACATCACTTGCTCACCTATGGATCCTATGCAGTGAATGGGTACCAGCACAATAAGAGTCTGATAAAAACGTCACAACAATCCACAAGTAATCCACACGACTCTAGTCCATCAATTAATGCCCTGTGAAGTGAAAAGCTGCATGTTTGTAAGAGAAAATAAATTGAGGCATTTTTAACTTGAGTCCTCTATCTACAGTACTGCTTGCTCCAGTGAAAAAGCTGTCTTATCTGAATCAAGAAAGAAATATGCACCCATTCACTACAGAGGATACATTGATAAGCAACTGATGTACATTTCTCCAAATGAAATGTTCAGTTGAAGAAACATGACATGCAAGCAAAAGATAAAATATCAAATCTTTGAAGTGTTGTATTTGTTTTCATTTTAAAATTATTTATGCATACAGTTTTATGCAAAAGATGGGAACCCCTTGCAGAAACTGTTGCTTCCAAAGGGCAGTACTAAATGGGGAAAAAAATATATTTCAACAAAATAAGAAAAAATTTGATCTTTCAAAAGTTCTTAATGCATCGTGTTTCCTTCTGGAGCATCAGTGAATGTTTGAAACTTTTTTAATAGTTGTGTTTGAGTTCCTCAATTGTTCTCGGTGTGAAAAGATGGATCTCAAAATCATACAGTCACTGCTGGAAAGGGTTCAAATATGCAAAAGATGCTGGAAAACCAAAGAATGTGCAGGACCTGGAGGATTTTTCTGAAGAACAGTGCTCAGTTTAACTGTTCAGAACAAACAAGGGACTCTTGACCAACTATCACAAAACAAAAAACACATCTGTGGATCATTCAGGTTACAACACAGTATTAAAAATCAAGTGTATGAAAACTTTTGAACAGAGTCATTTTTATAAATTCAACTATTATTTTCTCTTGTGGACTATATGTAAACATCTTTTATGTTAAATATCTTACTCAGGACAGTACTAAATAAAAAATAATATGCATTTTGTATGATCTCTCTTATTTTGTTGAAATTATTCAAATTTCACAGATACTGCAAGGGGTTTCCAAACTTTTGCATAAAACTGTATATGTAGTGATTATTTTGTCGTACATTGTGATTTGCCATATGGGCTGTGATATGACATTTAATTTTGTTTCAGTAATGTCTCAACCAACTAACACTATAAGTTGCAGTACACAAATTTGTGACCTTGGACCACAAAACCAGTCATAAGTAGCACAGGTACATTTGTAGCAATAGCCAACAATATATTGTATGGGTCAAAATGATCGATTTTTCTTTTATGCCGAAAATCATTAGGATATTAAGTAAAGATCATGTTCCATGCAGATATTTAGTAAATTTCCTACTGTAAATATATCAGTTTAATTTTTGATGAGTAATATGCATTGCTAAGAACTTAATCTGGTTAATTTTAAAGGTGATTTTCTCAATATTTTGATTTGGTTTTGTTTTTGCACCCTCAGATTCCAGATTTTCAAATAGTTGCATCTCGGCCAAATATTGTCCTATTGTCCTAAGCTTATTTATTCAACTTTCAGATAATGTATAACTCTCAATTTCAAAAAAATTACCCTTATGACTAGTTTTGTGGTCTATGGTCACATTTATCAAATTCTTAAATTCTTTACTTTTAAACCTTTGTCATCATCAGGCTTCTATTTTAACAAAATAGTGGCGAAAAAGAGTAAGCATTCTGTCCAGTTGTTTATTTTAATGTTACATTTTATTTGATTCATTATTAGGTTTTCATCAGCTTGCAAAATTCTTGCTGTCCCTCACAAACCCCTGTTTGGGAAACACTGCTCTAGTCAGTCCACACAGTGCATAGCTCACGTATACAGAGCTATTTTTGTAGATAAGAGCTCACACACCTCAGGGTGTATATGATTGAAACAGTTTGTATTAGTCTTAACAACAGCTACCTTCAGAGACTTAAAGGAAAGCTTCAAGGACAATTCACCCTCTAATTACAGCCCTGAGATCCGAAATCCTCAAATGGACTAATATTGATTCAGTGGAAATGAGGCAATAATGTGCTGATACTGAGACAAGTGACCACTCATGTGGAATAAAATTATATTTTTGTTTGTTTGCTCTGTTGTGGTTGGTTATATAATTTAATGGTTTTATAAACCAAAATTCTATTAAAAAAAAAAAAAAAAAAATCATGTACAGGTTATGTTTTACCCCCTTTTTCACATCAAGAAAATTAAGCGTATTTTTGTATAATTTGTGACATTATTCTCATGACAATTACAAGCACATTTTACATTACCATAATTACTGACACGCTTGCATTACCATAATTGCACTTACATAAACAATAATGAGAGTAATGAGATTTTTGAGGGAAATTGTGGATAATTGTCATGAAAATAATGTCATAAAATGTTAAAATGGTCAAAAAGAGGCCTATAAATAGGCTTAATAACTAGTTTCTTTAAAGGTGAAGTGTGTAATTTTTAAACTACTGCTGTCACCAACGGCAGTTATATAAAACTAATCTGCCATTGGTTGGCCAGAAAGATAGCCCTGCCCACATGAAGGCCACTGGTTGATCCATGTTGTCAATCAAAAGGCATTGAGTGGTCTCTGCACATACAAAAATACACATTCATCAAATAAAAATTACACATATTAGAAAATTATTTATATTTGCACATAATTACACATATTTATATTACAGTTGTATATTCTGTAGCAGCAGATTTGTTGAAAGTGCTGTAGGAAAACTGACCTTCTCACTCTGTTTATAAATCCCTGGCTGAGATTACCTTTATTTGCCCTTCTACGTTCATCCTGCTATCTTCATGTTAAAGAAGGCCAAGTGTGAGAGCCGGGGAGAACAGACTGTCACGGGGCCGTCTTGTAAAAGTGACACATCCCTGATTCATATCTGTTCGTGTCAGCTTTGAGAACATTCAGCAGAAAGAACTCTCAATGTTACCGTATGGACGAATACAGAGATGTGTGTTGATCGCTTCAAGGCAAAGAGCAGAAATGAGAAAAAAACAGTGAAGACAGCAAGAAAGAAAACGGTCTGCTAGGTCATGTGGTGACCTCACTGTGAGCAATGACTAAAGGCAGGAAAGAGCTGGGAGTTAAAGAAATGATTTTGCACATAGGCTATAAATCCGTGCAATATGCTTCCATTTAAATGGCTGATGTGCTTGATATTTTTTTCAGTTGTGTGTGTGATATGGCTTTTATACAAATGTTCAATAAATGGGAAGTTAATAGCTATTGAGCAACCTACATTTTGGACACAGTATTGGTAGTTACTTTCTCTAGTTTTGTTCCACCACTGAAAATAGTTGCACACAAAATTGTAGAAGAACCATTGCAACATCGAGCAATTCAGAGTTGTGGCAATTTGTTCCTGAAGGATTCGGTGTTTTTGAACAAATTGGCTGAATGATTCGATTACTCATAAAATTGTTTCATTCCTGAATGAATTGGTGTTTTTAAATGAATCAAATGAATAAATGACTCAGTCATAAAGGCAGTCAGTTGCTTCCTTAAAGAATGAATCAGCATATTTGAATGAATTGATGGATGAATGATTTAGTGATTCAACATAGTCAGATATATGTATTCATTAAAAAAAAAAAAAATCACTACCAGTCAAAAGTTTTTGAACTTAAATTATAGAAATTAATACTTTTTATCTAGCAAAGATGCTTTAATTTGTTTTAAAGTGATGATAAAGACATTTATAATGTTACAAAAAATTCTATTTCAGATAAATGCTGTTATTCTGAACTTTCTATTCATCAAAGAAACCTGAAAACAATTATACTCAGCTGTTTTCAACATAATATTTTTTGAGCGGTAGATCATAATATGAATGATTTCTAAAAATTCATAATGGTGCTAAAAATTCAACTTTGAAATCACAGGAATAAATTACCTTTCAAAATATATTCAAATAGAAAACAGTTATTTTAAATGGTAGAAATATTTAAACATTTAACGTTTTGCTGTACTTTGGACCAAATAAATGCAGGCTTGGTAAGCTGAAGAGTCTTCTTTAAAAAACAACTTTAAAAAAAAAAAAAAAAAAAATCTATGGTAGTGTATATTAATTCTCATAAACAAATAAAATAAAAATGACTTTTTTACCCCCACCCCCCACCCCCATTCCCATTTTGGACAACAGTTTACACATTTAATATTTTTTTTAACATATTACTTTTAACTAACAAGAAAAGAAACATAATTTTAACCAAATATAAACAAATGTCTAAATAACCTTGACTAACTGACAAGTTTACTGTACATCTTCACACATTTTCCCCCTAAAATTGCTAACATTTTTTATACTGCGTGCATGTATATAAATCACACCCCTACATACATTCATATCAATTAAAGTACAAAGATATATTTTTGTTTTGTGCAAAAATATGCAGTTATTACTGACAAATTTACAAGCTATCAGATGAGAGATGTGCTCCTTATGCACATTTTTTGCTATTGCACATCTTTGACCTCACTATGTTGCCCTCAATCTAGAAAGAAATGAAGTTTTCAATTTCTCAAGAAGCCCTCAGGCTTTGTGTATTGCAGTGTCTGTTTTGCTCTCACCCGTTGTGGAAGATTACATTTTGATGTGTGTCTCTTTCTGTATTGAAGACGACTGACTATGTCTGAGTCAAATTTGAACTCTTATATATGGAGCAGTGACTGTACGTTCTCAGATATCTCTGATACATTTAGCAATGCAGTTACATTCAGATAACGTCACCCTGACATTTATGACAGGCTGTTAATTCTGTAAGGGATTTTACAGTTGAATGACACTAAAATGCAAAATTCAAAACAGATATAAAAGACACTGGTCATGAGTGACTGAGCACATTTCAGATTTCAGAATTCACATATTCAATCTGACGTTGTTTACCAAAGTCAATGTATTATAAAGTGTTGAATAATTGAATCTTAGCAGGCAAGTGGGCAACAATTGGTAATGGTCTTGTCTATGTTCCTGTGGCTGACACATGTAAACTGGATTCAACAAGAAACCAGAGAGTGTGGCTTGATTCACAAACAAATGAGACTGTGTGCCAGTTCTCTGCCAAAAAAAATAGTCTGGTTCCCAATAACTAACAACCAATAATTCTTATGAGCCAGTTCTTTACAACAAATGGAAACATTCATGACCAGTGTAGTCTCAAACTGATGATTCTTAAAAGCCAATTCTCTTTGAGATCAGACTTCACTGGCAGTGCTGTGTTTCTGATTCACCAAACTAATGATTCCTGTAAGTCAGTTCTTTACAGCGAGACATACATGACCAGTGTAGTCTGATTCTCAAACTGATGATTCTTTTGAGCCAGATCTTTACTGCAAATCAGAAACATACATGACCAGTATAGTCTGCCAGTTCTCTGCCAAAAAATAGTCTGGTTTGGTGTAGTCTGATTCTCAAATTAATGATTCTTATTGAACCAATTCTTTTTGGCGAATCAGAAACAAACAGCGTGACCAGTGTAGTTCTTTACAGCAAATCAGACATACATGACAGGTGTAGTCTGATTCTCAAACTAATGATTCTTATGAGCCAGTTCTTTACAGTGAATCAGAAACATACATGACCAGTGTAGTCTGATTCTCAAACTGGTGATTCCTTTGAGCCAGATCTTTACTGCGAATCAGAAACATACATGACCAGTGTAGTCTGATTCTCAAACTGATGATTCTTTTGAGCCAGATCTATAGAGTCAAAATAGGGCCATATATATCTGCAAAATAAAACAATGTTTTGCAAACAAAAAATATGTTTTGCAAATAAAAATAGAGTATTGAGAAAAAAAATTGCTTTTTTGCAAATAAAAAAAAATAATTGCAAAAGAAAAGTTAACCCCTGAGAGAAAAAATAAAGTTTAGCAAAGTAAAACTTCAGCAGCATTGACTTTGCAACACATATTTCCCTTTGCGCTGCTCCTTTAAATCCGCGTTTCAGTCATCCGTGCCTCTGCGGCGCAAGCTTTCCTTTGCGCTTCATTTTTCTATGCGCCTCGCTTTGTGTCACTGATTTGACGTGGGGGAGGGGTCAAGAGGTTGGGGTGTGTACAAGGGACGAAGGCGCGTCCCTCTCGTTACGTCATCAGCGCGAGCCCCGGATCTCAGGTATGTATTATTGATCGCTTTCTTCTTATTATACTTCAGACTCCTATATTATTAATAACAGATACTTCAGACCGGCCCAAATAAGGCTGTCACGATTAACAGACATTATATTGTACATGATTTATGAACAGCTTGTGGGTGAAATAGGTAAAATACTGTTGCACCCGAAAGCTAGAGGTCGCTGAAACGCGGATTTAAAGGAGCGGCGCAAAGGGAAATATGTGTTGCAAAGTCAATGCTGCTGAAGTTTTACTTTGCTAAACTTTATTTTTTCTCACAGGGGTTAACTTTTCTTTTGCAATTATTTTTTTTACTTGCAAAAAAAGCATTTTTTTTCCTCAATACTCTATTTTTATTCGCAAAACATATTTTTTGTTTGCAAAACATTGTTTTATTTTGCAGATATATATGGCCCTATTTTGACTCCATACAGATCTTTACTGCAAATAAGAAACATGCATGGCCAGTGTTGTCTGATTCTCAAACTAATGATTCTTCTGAGCCAATTCTTTTTGGTGAATCAGAGACATACATGACCAGTGTAGTCTGATTCTCAAACTAATGATTCTTATGAGCCAGTTCTTTATAGTGAATCAGAAACATACATGACCACTGTGGTCTGATTCTCAAACTAATAATTCTTTTGAGCCAGATCTTTACTGTGAATCAGAAACATACATGACCAGTGTAGTCTGATTCTCAAACTAATTATTCTTAAAAACAAAAAGATTCTATAGTCTTATGGTGAACTGTAAACCAAATAAATCATGTTTTTTTTAATCAATATCATGCCAAACATGCAGTATATATATTTACACTAGGCTTCATAATATTTTTTTTAAACTGAAGCTGAATGTGTCACTGTGGTCTGAACACAAAACGGATGTCTCTTGACTTCAAACCCACTTCCTGTGAAATAAGGCTGTGCTTCATTTCAGATTCATCCTCATGTGACCGTGAAACATGGGGTCGCACCACTCATCTCCCAGATGAATGCTAAGATGACATTTTCCCCCAGAAGTTTTAGGGGTCAGAGTTGTGATGCAAATAAGTGGAATGTCTTATTGATTTAAGTCTGGCTTTTCAAGGTAGACTGGCTTTGTTAGATTCAAGAACAGGAATTCATTCATCACACACTTAATGGGCAACATCAGAGAAGGCTACTTCTTTTTCACAGGTGCGGAGGCTGTCCTTCAGGGTTCGTGCTCATGACTTTGAACGTGTCTGTCGTTTCCTAGGCGAGCTATCATTGTCGTGAGTGTGTTTCAGCGGCCCTGCTGGTAATGGCTTTGTGTGTGTGATAAAAGAACTTCTCATACCTGACTGCACTTAAGATGCTCAACCGATATTTGTTCACGTGTGAATAATGCAAAACGCTGTTGCATTTGTACATGCAAAGTATAATTAAGGTGTCAAAGGGTGAAGGACAGAGTCATAACAAGCCATGAAATAACAGTTCTCAGAATCAGCGGTGGAACCAATAGCACCGAATCGAACCTGACCTCAACAGCTCGTGCACATAAATGATTTTTAGACTCTACATTGTGCAAGCTGATAGGTCCTTGACACGTCATCTGCCAGTCAATTAACTCACATACTCCCTCTGTCTCAGATATTTAAATTGTCTAAACCTCATTCATTTTTCTCTCTCTGTCAGCTCCATACATGGCATATGGGTTTTGCCAGTGGTAAACCTTGGCTTTCAGGAATAGCACACATAGCAGTGCATTTCTATACAAATTCAGTAGACAAATACAAAAAATAGATTTACACATTTACAAATGCAATTCAAATAGGACTATTTTCTATTCTGTAGGACTTTCTACAAACAAACATATATAGAGAGAGAGAGAGAGAGAGAGAGAGAGAGCGATAGATAGATTTTTTTTTTTTACATCAATTTTACAATTAACTTTTTAAACAGTTAAATATATATAAAATTATAAAACTAAAATATAATAATTTCCTTTTGTGTATTATTATTATCATTTTTATTTATTTATTTATTTATTTATTTATATGTAATTTGTTGTTGCATGACATATACACACTGCCGTTCAAAAGTTTGGGATCAGTACGATTTTTAATGTTTTTTTAAAGAAGCATTTCTGCTCGACAAGGCTGCATTTATTTGATTAACAATATAGCAAAAAGTATTGTGAAATATTATTGCAATTTAAAATAGTGGTTTTCTATTTTAATATACTTTAAAATAGAATTTATTATTGTGATGTAAAGCTGAATTTTCAGCATCATTATTCCAGTCTTCAGTGTCATGTGATCCTTTAGAAATCATTCTAATATGCTGATTTATTTTCAATGTTGTTGTGTTTTTCATACAGTTGTGCTGCCTAATAAATAAATAATATTATAATAATATTATATAATATAATATTATAAAATATAATATTTTTTATAATTATATATTAATTATTAATGATACATTTTAAAACTATACACTGTATGTATGCTTCTTCATTTAGCAAACATGACATGTTTATAATATCATGCTTTTAAGGTATAAAAATTTATAAATCCTTCAGTATGAAAATATAAAACTGACTTTTTTCATTTTTTGGAAAGGAGGTCCTTGGCATTAAAAAGTTTGAAATATTCTGGTTCAGGGTGCACACAGTCAGCTATTGAAGCCAACCAGGTATACACATAGTAAGTCAGTTCGTTAGCTGTACACCAAACAAGATGGTTCTGCCACACATAGCTAGTATACATGTGATGAGCAAGGCTCTTTGGAGCAACAACAGTAGATCTGCATTGTTAGGAGGTGTGTGTCTTGTGTTCGTGCAGCTTGTCTTCTGTGCTGGTAGGATGTATGTGCTGTAGTGTGTCTGTGTATGCGCTTGCCAGTATTTTATTTTTAAATGCACTGTTTTTTTCAAAAGGTAGAAAAGTATTTTATATACTGTAAAGCATTACCTCTCAAACATATTTTTTGTATCATTACCATGATTAAATTTATTCTGTGATAAAAAGATTTTATCATACCACACACCTTGAGTCCCAGTTGACATTCAGTTTTGTAAAATATGAAATACCATTGAGAGTGGGGAAAAAGGAAGAATAAAATCATCTTTTATTTTCTGTTTTCCTGTAGACCATTTTTTCAGGCCTACCAAAATAGCACATTTTGTTTACATCCTTGGTTTAATTTCCTGTGAATTTACAAGATGTAATCCAGATTCCTGTATGTCAGTCCTGATAGGTTTCACTGGCTCCATCCATTACACAAAATTTCTTTGTCTCCTAAACCCATCAGTCTTTCCTATCGTAAAGTGCGGATTTGCCACTCAGCATCTAACAGCAGATTCTGATACCAAGGCAAAAGCCAGTGTTTTGTAGGCAATGTTTTCTAACAGATGCTGTGTTTCATGCAGGTGGAGACACAGGATTCAATTCCTTTTGTTATAATTCCACTCATTATCTTCTTTCACAGAACACTTCTGTTTTAAAGATTCAGCAATTATGCTTTTGTCAGGGCGAATCACCGTAGAAACAATGCCAGGTGAGGAATATTACTTTCAGATTGATTTTATTCAGTGGGGTGTAGAATGTAATGCATAATGGCAAACAACTTAGCAGAAGTAAGCATTAGTAATAGTTTTTCTGAAGACAACGGGCTTGTGCTGGTTTTTGTTTATTTGTATAGTTTTACATCTTAACATAATGCTGCTATGTACTATAGGGAATAACGTCATTGTTAAGAAGATGTTTTGTAACTAATTTATTAGTAATTTCTGCCATAACAAACTTACAATCAACCACAGAGAGCATTAGTTCTGATATTAATGTCATTGAAATTCACTCCCAGATAAATGAAATCAGTATGTTCTGATGTGTCTGTTAAATGTTAAATCACTTATTGGGTTCCATCTGAATGAATCTAACTCATGTGAAACGAATTGTTGTGCCTGAAGCTTTAGGCCTGTAATTTGATGCAGACACTAATAGGAGGCTAGGATTAATCTGCATAATTTTGCAATCAAATCATAAGATGAGCCCCTGCGTGTGTGTGCAAGGGTGTAATGAGAGTATTGACAATCAAGGCTTCTGTGTGACATTCATTGAAAGGGATACACTGGATTTCAAGAGCTTCACAACAAATCATTTTTGCTCCAAACTCTTATGCCTATACACCAACAATTTGTATTCCTTTTCACACAAATTGTGATTTCAAGGCAGATTTATGCATTGTTGATTATTGATTATTACAGAGTTATTTGCACACAGTTCCTTGTAGTGTTAATTTTGTCAGCTATTTTCAATTTTAGTCTTAGTCTTAGTCCTGTGTTAAATGCCCTTGTCAGTTTTTATCATATTTAGTCAACCTTGTCCTATTTAAGTCTCAACATTTAGTCAAAGAAAATTTTAGTCTAATTTTAGTCAAAGAAAACCTGAAGTATTTTAGTTTAGTTTTAGTCAATGAAAACTTGACATTTTAGCAATACGATTATTTATAATTATAATTAATTTTGGCAGCCTTTTTTTAATTTAGTCTTAGTCTTACTCAAATGTACATTTTAGTTATATTTAGTCAACCTTGTCCTGTTTTTGTTTAGTCAAGTTTAAGTCAACGAAATGTATGAGCATTTTAGTCAGGTTTTAGTCAATAAAGTCTTAGTCACATTTTCATCAAAAAATTGTTTTTGCTCAAAATGATAATTGGTGCTGGTAAAACCGGTAAAACAAATGAAAAATATTATTCCTAATAGTATTTCCAATAATTCCAAAATTGCAATAGCCTAAGTTTCTCTATTAAAACAACAGTTGAACAGCGGTTGAGTAAGTGCATTTATTCTGCAACCACAATCGCAAACAATAGTCGAGATCACATGACAGATCACAGACTGGCCAAATGACGCTTTCATTTACATCGCTAAACTCCAGCTATGGTGTTATTGTAGTGACAAATGTTGAGAGCGCATTATTGTAGCGCGAAAGCAGATTAATAAGATGCGCAAACGCAAATCTCTCCGCTCGCACGCGGATTTCATTTGCTCTCGCACAAAACCAAACGCGCTGCTCTGGCCCAGAAAGAGTTGGCACACTTAAAACATGTCTCTCCTCTCTCTCAGACTGTGTCCTGTGCACTCGCAAATCTCTCCGTGCTCATGCGCCAAAAATGTATTCTTTTCGCTCCTGGATTAAACATTGTCAAAAAAGTTATCAACCAATCAGATGTTTCTGACTGACAGATGAAAATACTATATGAAATCTCATTGGCTAAGGGGGAAATGAACCTGGAATTCTTTCGACAATTAAAGATGGATCTGTAATTTCTTTACAATTTTTAATAATATTTAGTCATAATATTAGAAACAGCTAGGAATCGGGTGCTTGGATGATTTGTAAACAACCTAGTTTGTTTGGTCAAACTCCTCAGAGCCACTTATCGAAACAAACAAACAAAAAACGTATATGATTCTTAAAGTTCATGTGGTCATACATGTATTGTGTACTTGGGTTGAAATAAACTCCCAATAAATGTCCAAAGAGCGATTCATCAAAGCATTTACATCTATTTTTGCTTTGATGTTGATTTGATAGGAATTGTTATTTATTATTGCCAACATACCAACTGAGAATTTATTGCAATTATTTTAATATATCTGACATAATGACATAACAGTGATCTTTTATATGAAGTCTTTAGATCCATAGGCTATAATATGTTGCCATTAGATAAATCGCTTGGAAGGGTTTGACCAACCAGTTGGACGGCGGTTATTTATATGTAAAAATAATCCAAGTGTCAAAATTATCGTCAGCAGCGCTTCCACGATGAGGAGCGAGCGCACGCATGGTTGCCAGATTGCTTAAAATAAGCTAACCACCAGGCAGAAAATGTATACTTGTAACAGCGAAGCTCTGATTCCGGGATTTGAACTCTTGGCATCTGGCAACCAGACACACGAAAGCTTGCATAGTAGAGGTGTGTAAAGGAGTCCGCAATAACATTCTGTCTCCTTTTCTTTGGCGAAAAATAAAGAGGTTTTGGTAAAGTTTTTATTATTTTTTTTTAATACATTAGTACATAATGTATTAGTATTAGTACATAAATACATAGTCTTTTTTCGTCAATGAATTTACATGTTGATGTAGTCATAGCTTTCGTTTACTGACCTTATTGTCGTCTCATGGGGAAAAAGCTTGTCAACGAAAATGTTTCATCGTAGTTTTCGTTGACAAAATTAACACTTGTTTCTTGCAGAATACTGTGTTATGACTTCAAAACACTTTTATTTTAGTGCATGATTTGTAAATGAATACATTTTCATGTTTGCATCACATAACCAGCTTCATACATATGGCTTTTCTAACAGTAAACTTGCTCAGTAGCCCACCTGGTACATGGAGTCCAGCTGAACATAAGCCACAATAAAGGGGCTCAATTACTTTCAAAAGCAAGCTAAAATGGCATGGTTGCTTCAGCAAATGCATTTTTCATCTCTGGTTTACTTCTGCTAACACTGTAGCTTAGGTTTAGGGGTAGGGTTTAGGGTGTAGCTACAGTTTGTTACACAAATAGCACTAAAGTCTCTATTCACAACTGATTCCAATAGAGTTTTGTCCTTCTGTAGGAAAGAAAAAAAAACACAAATAAGATTTGTTTATATATCACAGCAATGAGATCAATCTAAGTGCAAACAGACTTTTCAGTTTTTCTTTTGACAAAGTCTGCCACCAATTGTCAGAGATTTCAGTATGAAATCAAACAATTGTTCTGAGACCAAAGTATCTGAGCAATGATATCGACATTATATAGCTCTATAATCTTGTGTGCCAACAAGTGCCTTATTTGTGCCTATTTTCATTTCTTCCAAGGAATTTTAAGAGAAAAAAAGACAATAATGTAGCTAGTTAGAATGAGAAACATATATTGCAATATGACTGTGTCTACCTAAGGGCAGAAGCGAGGAAAACAGAAATGCATTCGGTTTTGATGAGCATTGTTGAGCATTGTTCTCATAATTGGAGGTTAAAGTCGATGATGCAGTCATCTATCCCTATGGGAATGTTAGTCAGATGGTTTGCATAATGTAATGTATAAAAAAAAAAATAATAATAATAATAAAAAAATTATTAGAGAGAGGAAGGATATTACAGTTCAGTTACTGGCCAGGACTGATCATGACTTTCATTCTGCATGGTCTTAAATGTCTGCAAAGAGAATAAAATGATACAAATGTATTCTTTGGGTTGTCAGAAATTACACTGCATAATATAAGTAAGTGCTATCATAAATGTGTACAAAAAACATCTTAAGTGTCACATCAAAGGGTTCAATTTTCAGACCCTTACATATCCGAAGACTCCATGCAACTGTTGCTTCATTTTCAGATATTAAAGCCAGCATGTATTCCCCTCACGAAAAATTATTTCAGCAGATGGTGCACATCTAATTACATTTTATGATTTATGTGATCATTTGCAAAGCATCCTGGGAGAGAACACAGGGAGTACTGAATCAATAATTCTCATTCTGGAGTGAGAAATTAATACAAGTACTGACTCTCTTTCACATCTCTTCTGAGATAAATCTGTACCGCTCTCAAGACCAGGGGGAAATTTACCTCCTTTAATCATCATTTGTGCGCTTTCAGGAGTAAAACTGTAACAAATTAACCAATATTTATATAGAACAAAACAAAAGCTTCCTCATCTTGAGTTTCAGCTGCAGTCTGGCTTCATTTTGTTGACTTCATTTCAATTTTTGATCACGTTCAGTCGGTTCCTGTTTTCCAGAACCACTAATCAGGCGCGTGTTAAAAACTTCTGTTGGCGAATGAGACAGCTGTGAGCGAAATATCTAATGAACAGAAAGTACTAATGAACTTGAGGATGTTTCAGATAAATATATTTTTCCTGGCAGCATGGTATGGTGGAGACTAAGGCGGAAGAGAAGAAATTGTTGAATAAAGTCATTACTTTTGTTTTCTTTATGCACAAAAACTATTCTTGTACCTTCATAACACGGTTGAACCGCTGTTGTCACATGGACTATTTTAACTACATCCTTACTACCTTTCTGGGCCTCGAACATGTCAGTTGCATTGCTGTCTATGCCGTGTCAGAAAGCTCTCGGATTTCATCAAAAAATATCTTGTGTTCCAAAGATGAATGAAGTTCTTATGGGTTTGGAACGACATGAGGTTGAGTAAATCAGGACAGATTTTAAATTTTTGGGTGAACTATCCCTTTAAAGGAACACTCCACTTTTTTGAAAATAGGCTCATTTTCCAACTCCCCTAGAGTTAAACAGTTTTACCATTTTTAAATCCATTCAGCCGATCTCTGGGTCTGGCGGTAGCACTTTTAGCATAGCTTAGCATAGATCATTGAATCCGATTAGAAAGTTAGCATCTCACTCAAAAATGACCAGAGTTTCGATATTTTTCCTATTTAAAACTTGATTCTTCTGTAGTTACATCGTGTACAAAGACGGACGAAAAATGAAAAGTTGTGATTTTCTAGGTCAATATGGCTAGGAACTATACTCTCATTTTGGCATAATAAAGGAACTTTGCTGCCGTACCATGGGTGCAGCAGGCACAATGATATTACACAGCCATCAACTCTGCCGGCTGCAACTTCAAGTAAAAAATCTTGTCATTATATATGGTCATTTTTGAGCGAGATGCTATCGGTCTAATCAGATTCAATGATCTATGCTAAGCTATGCTAAAAGTGCTACCGCCAGACCCGGAGATCGGCTGAATGGATTCGAAAACAGGAGGGGAGTTGGACAATGAGCCTATTTTCAAAAAAGTGGAGTGTTCCTTTAAGGCAAATCATTTTACTCGGAGGCCGTTTTTGAAACATCTCTCTGGCAGCTATTTCAGTCATGCAAGTACAGCTCCTATCTCTTTGAATGGGGAAACATCAAATTCACCAAAACTGTTTACCAGGCATACAATTAAAAATTAATATTTGTAATTCATAAATACAAAGTTCTGTCAAGAAACTCTAGATGGCGCAGGCCGAGGTTCTAACTGAATCTGATTTAATCACATGATTATTCACAGTGCAGCTGATTGGTTTCTTTTGCATCAGTAGCCAATGAGCTTGTTGCACAACATTCAAATACTTAGCAGTTGCAGTGCACTTCAGAAACCCTCCACCTCCCCCAGCTCCACCTGTATAGATCTGCTATGGGGTAATGCCATGTAAGTTATATATGTGGGTTATTTCATATATGTTATACTGTATCTGCAGCAGCAGTATTTCCTACATGCTCACCGCAGCATGTCTATGGATTAGGGCTGGGTATCGAAAATCGATTCCGATTCCAGAATCAGATACTTAAGGTCAGGAATCAGATATTTCTTGTGAAATGAAAATTAATTAATTCCGCCTATCGATTCCTAAATGCGGTTCTTTTTTTTTTTTTTTCATCTGTGAGGACCCTAACTAGCGATCTGCCAGGACTTAGCTCACTAATCTAAGTGCATAGCGCTCCAAAGTATGGCTTCATTTGCGATCAGAAGTCGAAAAAGCGAAGTAGTCTTTAATATTTGTGATAAGCTAAACATGTTGCAATAGATGTGTCACCATCAATATGATAAAGCATTTTAATTGAACAGGTCGTTAAAGATCACAGACACGATTTAAATACCAGCGTGATTCTGTTTCTAAATTACAATAATTCATCTGTTTGATTCCTCAACTTTTCTTCCATGCAGCATATGACCAGTGTGATTTGAACATTCAAGTCTGCGTTTGTGCTGCCGCTGACCTAAAGCGAGCCACTGTCATGTATATGAATGAAACAGTTTCACAGTCTTTTCAACCACACAGTTTATTATTTCCGTGTTACAAACATTCAAATAATCACAGAAGTACTGGGATAAAAGTTCATAGTCTGGATATAAACTCTGATATGTACGGTAGTGATCAAAATAGAGTAAATCATCCTTTAATCAAGTTAATTTGACATTCCAAATAATGTTTTAAGATTTATCAATTATGTTGTTATGCCAGTAGAAAGGGGGCTGCAATGTATTTGTCTTTGATCATTCATTCAAAAACACTGATTTATCCAGTAATGAACCAAGTAAATCTTGAGTGAATCACTAAATCATTTACTTATAAATTAGGCCTACATGTGATTTTTTTTTTTTTTTTTTTTGTGTAGTTGTCTAATGTTTTTTTTCTTCAGAAACGTAAAAAAAACAAACACAGCTACCATTTAAAAAAAACATCAACAACCCAATTTATCCAGAATCACGCAGCTCTATTTTGCAAACAGCTCTTAAGTGAATCTTGTTTTTATGTAGCCTGTTGATTTTTGTTCATGGTATTAAGCTTAGCAAAAAAAGAAACAGAATAAATAAGCCTAATATCATCTTTTATTTACATTGGAATCAAAACTGGCAATCGAAAAGAATCTGAATCGATAAGCAGAATCGGAAACGGAATCGGAATTGATAATATTCTAACGACACCCAACCATACTGCGGCTGTATTGGCATAAGCAAGTCTCGGTACTTTCTCTGGCACAGCAGCCGCAGTATAGCACATCTATTCCACCAAGACCAAACACATTAACACTGCCATGTATATTACCATGCTAAAACTCTCAAAGAGTTGTCATGACAGAAATGTTCTTATGCTCAAATAGCATTTAATAAGCTTTTTTTTTTTCAGGCTAGGCAGCCAGTGCATATTTGGACAGTCTTTAGACCAGCAAATTGCTTTGGACAGTCATGGAAACACTGCAAAACACATTTCAAGTGTGAAAAGGTAAATTAAAAATAAAGGTAAAGCAATAGGGCTATTCTTAATATTTTATAATATCGTTAATTATTGATGTTAAGGGCACAATATGTAATTTTTTTTATTAAAATATCCAAAAAACACTAGAACAGTGTTATGTATTTTGCTGGCTTGTGTACTTACATTATCCCAAATATTTCAAAGAATGGTTGGGGGGTGGGTAGGGACAAGGTTGGGGATTAGCCTAATTTTAGCAATGCAGCATGGAGAGCCACTTCTGGGATGCTTCAACAAGCCGTGGCACTGCCGGTATAAACACAAGCATTGACTAGAGTGGCCGCGATCAGCTCCAGTGGCCGTGTCGGAGCCACGGTGTAGACGTGTCCAGTATAGGGGGTCAAAACACATGCCAAGCTGCGGCTGGTATAAACACAAGCATTAAATAGAGAAGCAATCAGCTCGGGTGGCCATGTCGGAGTATATGAAAATGTTGCAGTCTTACCATCTCATTTCTCTCTCTCTTCGTGTGTGTGTGTGTGTGTGTGTGTGTGTGTGTGCGTGCATGTGTGTGTGCATAGGTGTCAATTTTGCACTCCTGATATTTTAGAGCAGGGGTGTCGAACGTCAGTCCTGGAGAGCCACAGCCCCGCATAGTTTTGTTTCAACCCTAATCAAACACACCTGAACAAGCTAATCAAGGTCTGAAGGGTTACTAGGAAGCCACAGGCTGGTGAGTTTTTATTAGGGTTGGAGCTGAACTCTGCAGGGCTGCAGCTCTCCAGGACTGGAGTTCGCCACCCCTGTTTTATAGCGTCACCCCTTGATTGCTGTGCACATTTTTTCTGCACCGTGGCTGATTTGTAGTTTGTACCACCAAAAGATTATTTGAGTTATCGTATTTTTACGTATTTCTCATTCATTTTCTATGTCTGTCATTTTTGACCACGAAGGAGCCAAGTGTGACTTTTTTTTTTTTTTTTGACCCTTTAACATATCCGAATCAGGTCCGTGATTTCTTTTTGTTTACAAAGCTAACACACCAAAAGTGACCAAGTGTCATCTCATTTTAATGAAGCTATGATTTTTACAATTTCAAAACAAAAACTTTTTCATCAAAATTGACCAAAGAGGCCCAGAGGGTCAAACACTGCTTAAGCACGATCTGCTACACATCATGTTAAAGAAAAGCTGAAAGCAAACAGTGCATCGTTACTAAGTCTACCTGGATGTGTTAATGGAATATAATAGAAATTTAAGGAGGGAACGACTAGGCTACATAACGACTGCACATGAAAGTAAGTAAATAATGACAGCAGTTTCATTTGTTTGTGCACCTTTAACTTTCTTTCTGTTGGCTCAGCATTTTAACAGTAAACAAAACTAACAAATGCATCAGTAACAACAGCAATCCCTCAACATTTTTGTGACACCATGAATAGTGATGACTCTAAAGCAAGCTCAGGGTTTCGGGAGATGCTTTCATTTATCAAGATTAATGTAGAGAGCGTTTAGTCGTTGAATCTTGTGCAGGATTAAAGGGTTGACTCTAGAGAATAAGATTCAGACACCGAGAGAATCCTAGGAGTGTTGTGTCTTGTTTGATGTTCATTCGTGATGAAAGGCAGCGCATTAATTATGAGCATTTTGTTTTTGAATATGACTGGTAGGGTCCAAAACTACTCTTAACGACATCAGCTGCAGAGGGAACCTGAAGCTGTGTTTCTGTCTTTGCTCCTCTATTTTTATAACCGTTGCAGTGGCTTTGAAGTCTAACAAGACTTTCATTAATCTCAATCCGTTCTGGTGCTTTTTTTAATGCTTTATACTTATTTCTTAGAAATCCAAAATCATACAGAAAGTCTTTGAAGAGTACTAGCTTCAAACTTATCGATTTAACGGACATACACCGCGAGGTCCAAATGTCTCAGGCCACTAGTGACAAGATTCAATTTGCCATATTTCTTTTTGAATATGTTTTTTTTAAATGTTATAGGCCTGTTATCAGCATAATAACGTGGGATACGTTTAATTGAAATATTAATGTGAATGTCATAATTTAATATTTAGCATTTAGTTAGTTTTCCTTTGATGGCAGCCTGACATAGACAAAAAACCTGATCATTATGTTTTCCAAAAACTGCTAATGTGATTAGTAACCTAACAGTTGCATGCATATTTATTTATTTATTTATTTACTGATCAATTGATTTTCAATTCTGTGGCCTCAGAATTTTCAGCCTTTAATTTAGCTGTAACCAAAATGTACAGTTATGCATGTATGTATGTGTACGCATGTATTTGTTTATTTCAGCTTGGTTATACTACCAATTTAAAAAAATGTATGAAGAATTTAGATGTGCCGTCTGAAATTTTCATCTAAAATGAGCATTTTTATTAGGCTCCTATATTTAGGTTCAGTAATTTTACTTTAATGACAATGTGTAGGTCCTTTTCTATGCAATTAAAGTGAAATAACTAAACTTAAATATAGGAGCCTGATAAAAATGCTCATTTTAGAATAAAAAAGAAAAAACAGATGGAACTCTTTACATGCTTTATTTACTTAAGATACATTTTTATGTATGTGAATTAATCAAAACAACATATAACTGATATTTATATACAGTGAGGATAAAAATGTATATTAAGAAGAGAAAACAAAAACAAAATAGAAAAAAATAGCAAAAATGAAATTAAAAGTGTGACAATTGAGTGTGATTATATGCCTAAATCTTGTGCTCACAACATTCTAGAACGCTTTAGCATTTATTATTTGCTATAATTTGGCAGTTGATAATTAATGTGTGTTGTTAAATTCTCTCTGCTGGAGTTAAAGTATAGCCAACTTCAGCTCATTTTCATGACATAAAATGTGTCAGGGATCATTGGTTTCCTGCAGCACAATGACATTAGTTTGTAGGGGGGGATGTTGTTCCCTGCATCAGTTGCCATCTGGACTCTCTGTTAATGCAACGTGACAACTCAGTGTGAATAATATTTTCTCAGAGTACGAGATGCACATTTTAAAAAAAAATGGATGTGTTAAAAAAAATCAGGCCAGTATTTATGTAAACAGATACACGAGTACAATAACTTTAACCCAGTTTTAATTATTTGGCCTTGTTACTATTTTTGTAGACACAGTGAAGGTTAAGACAGAAGAAGAGAGAATATAGTGTTTTAGAAGCCTAATTCAAACTCTTGTACCTCACATGAGCACCTTGGCTCGTTGCGCCACAGTGTCCCAACAGCTGGGTCACAGCTCTGTCAACGACTGACACGTAAGAGAAGAAATTGTTGAATAAAGTCATTATTTTTATTTTCTTTGTGCACAAAAAAGTATTCTTGAAGCTTAATAAAATTACGGTTGAACCACTGATGTCACATGGACTATTTTATTGATGTCCTTACAACCTTTCTGGTCCTTGAACGTGTCAGTTGCGTTGCTGTCTATCCAGCGTCAAAAAGCTCTCATATTTCATCAAAAATATCTTAATTTGTGTTCTGAAGATGAATGAAGGTCTTACAGGTTTAGAACGACATGAAGGTGAATAATTAATGACAGAATTTTCATTTTTGGGTTAACTATCTCTTAAAAAGTGATCCACAACGCAATTGCAGTGGTGTACCGGGTGGACTACCGAGCAAGTTTACAATTTGAGAAAAGCCATACATATGGAGCTGGTAATGTGATGCAAATATTAATATGCATTAGTTTACAAATCATGAAGAATCTAAATGTGATTCTAATTGTTAAATAGGCTAAAAAAATACGAGTATAATACATACATGAGTACAATAACTTTAACCCAGTTTTTATTTTTTGGCCTTGTTACTATTTATGTAGACAAAGTGAAGGTTAAGACAGAAGAAGAGAGGAGAATATAGTGTTTTAGAAGCCTAATTCAAACTCTTGTACCTCACATGAGCACCTTGGCTCATTGTGCCACAGTGTCCCAACAGCTGGGTCACAGCTCTGTCAATGACTGACACATAAGAGAAGAAATTGTTGAATAAAGTTGTTATTTTTGTTTTCTTTGTGCACAAAAAAGTATTCTTGAAACTTCAGAAAATTGCAGTTGAACCACTGATGTCACATGGACTATTTTATTGATGTCCTTACAGCCTTTCTGGTCCTTGAATGTGTCAGTTGCATTGCTGTCTATGCAGGGTCAAAAAGTTCTCAGATGTAATCAAAAATATCCTAATTTGTGTTCTGAAGATGAAAAAAAGTCTTATGGGTTTAGAATGACATGAGGGTGAGTAATAAATTACAGAATTTTCATTTTGGGGTGAGCTATCTCTTAAAAATCGCTCCACAACGCAATTGCAGTGCTGTACCGGGTGGACTACCAAGCAAGTTTACAATGTCAGAAAAGCCATACATATGGAGCTGGTAATGTGATGCAAATATCAATATGTATTAGTTGCAAATCATGAAGAATCAAAAATCTAAATGTGATTCTAATTGTTAAATAGGCTTAAAATAAACACCATTCTTTATCAATAACTACCTCACCAAGAAAAGCCTTTATTTGATATCTAGAAGCTCAAAATGACAATAATTGTGAACTTGATCCTGTTTTGACCTGCCTAAACCCAGCCACTCATCTGTGCGTCTCTCTGGCATAATAGATTAAAAAATTAAAAGCACACTCTACACACAAACATGCACACACAAACATGCACACACAAACACACACACAATGCAGCTGAGTGATGTGGCAGCTTTAGCATGTCCCTATCAGCTCCAGCACAGATGTGTGAATCCATTGCCAGCCTTGGCATTCCAGCTGAAGCCACTTGTGAACACCAAAACACGTCTGTTGTCCAAATATGGAAATGTTGAATTGTGTGTTTTGTCAAGGACAAAGGGCAAGTCGACAGAAACCCAACAATGAACACAAATCAACAGATACTTACAAGCACAAACAGGAAGTGCACTTAGCTTCTGTCTATTGCCTGTAATAATTCCGTTTTGTTCAGTCGTAATATAAGCATGCTCTGCACAGATATGTTTTAGTCACAAAAGAGAACTACTCTGGCATGCCTGGCACATTAGGGGGTAAAATGCCACGCTTTCTGGATGGGAGGGTGGGGAGGAAAGATTCAGGTTTCTTTCCAGCATTGATCCCTCCTGCATTTGAAAGATCATATTTTTGTCCTTTTTCTCAGTGTCTCTGTCATTCTGTATCATGCACGCACATACTAATGGCGTTCAATGTAACGTCCCACAGTATTTAAAAGTATCTCTCAGTGTATTATTTTTTTTATCTCTAGTGAAATATTTAATTTTTATAATTTATAGTAGGCCTGTAATGCATTACACACAGTATAATTGTAACACTTTTATTAAATTATTATTAGTTATATTATTATTGTAGTAGTAGGAGTATAATAATAATTTTCATATAGTAATTCAAGTATCAAAATGTTTTAAGGTATTGAAAACATAATACATTATAGGCCCACTCTAAACTGCTCTAAATTCATTCTATTTATTATTTATTATAATAATTTATTAAATTTAAGATATATAAACGTAAAAATGATTACAAATTATGTAAAAGTATCAATTATTATTATTATTATTATTATTATTATCAATTTGCATATTGTAATTCAAGTATCAAAATAACAACAATAATAATTTATTTTTATTAAATAATATTGTATTACATTTTTTAATTATTTTTTTAATTAATGTATTGGATTCATACATAATATATTATAGGCCTACTATAAAATTTATAATATAATGTATTATTTATATAGTATATAATTTATTTCTAATTTATTGCATTTATTTAAGATATATAAAAGTAAACAATTATATGATTTAAATTATATTATTATTATAGTAGTAGTAGGAAGAGTATTATTAATAATAATTTGCATATTGTAATTCAAGTATCAAAACAACAATAATTGAATTTACATTTTTAAATTAAGGTATTGCAATTGTACATAATATATTACAAGCCTACTATAAACATTAACATTTAATATAATAATTATATATGAATTATATAATATTTAATTTATTTAAGATATATAAAAGTAAAAATTGTATGGTTTAAATTATAGTACTATTGTAGTAGTAGGAAAAGTATTATTAATAATAAATTGCTTATTGCAATTCAGATAATTAAAATATGTATTAATACACAACAACAATTTAATTATGTTTATATAACAATATAATTTTATATATACAGTAAATATATAATTTTTATTTAAGATATATAAAAGTAAAAAATAAATGATTTAAAGTATATTAAAGTTTTATGTAATATATATATATATATATAGTTTTATGTAAAATGTAATATAATATAATTAATATATTAATTTTATAATATATTATAGAATTTAAGATATGTAAAAGTAAAAATTATAAATTGCATATTATAATTCAAGTATTAAAATATGTATTAATAACAACAATATATATTTATTTAAGATATATAGAAGGAAAAATTATATGATTTAAATTATATTATTATTATTATTATTATTATTATTATTATTATTATTGTAGTAATAAGAAGAGTATTAATAATAATAAATTGCATATTGTAATTCAAGTATTAAAACATATTAAAACATAACACCAATTTAATTTACATGTTTTATTGAAGGTATTACAATTATACATAATATAAGCATACCATAAAGTATAAAAATGAACGTGTGTATATATAAATCTCTCTTTTGCATATTTAAATACAAATGATATAATTTTAAATACTGTAACAGCCATTTTCTTGTTTGACCTAGTGGAGTGCGTTGTTATATTTTGGTGGAAAAAAAAAAAAAAAAAAAGAGTATATTTTATAATCTCTGGAATAATGTATACTGTTGATTTGTGCCCAATAAATTAGGTCAATTTACACTGCGTGTTGATTTTAACCACACTGTTTACTATGTTTGTCATATTTATATAACAGCTTAAGCTCACATTTTTCACAAACATCTGTCAATTAACATGTGTCAGCACAGATTGAGAGACAGACATCCAGCAATCAAATTTCAATTACATGCCCCCGTTATTTGTGCCAATATATTACGCAACATATTTTGAATATGAGCGGCCAGTGATTCTGCATCTGTTCTAGTTTATAGCTGCTGCTCATCCACCATGACTTTTCAAGCATCTTGCTCATGTTGTAATGGTTTCTGTGCCCAGTGTTGGAAAGCTCTGCCAGTCAGTCATGTCAGAGAGGAGATCTGTTGGGTTGCCAGATCCTTGTGTTTACTCTTCCAGCATGTGACAGCACTCAGGCTGGCTCACAGCTGGACCATGGAGGCCAGACAGATGGAGATCATACATGGCAACCAGAGTGATGCTCAGAGACTGCGCACCGCTGGCTCATGACTACAGCTGAGGGAGAAGGAAAACAAGAGACTGAAAGACAGACAGACAAACAAAGACAGAAAAGGACAGAGAAATGAGAGGTGGAAAAACACTAAAAGCAGAAAGATGGGCGTTCTTCAAACTTTAAAAAACTATTGTATTACTTGAAATTCTGTTTTTATTTGAAAGAAAATTCAGATTATATACACTGGAGGTCAAACGTTTGGAATAATTATGATTTTAATGTTTGAAAAAAAAAAAAAAAAAAAAATTCTTATGCTCACCAAGACTGCATTTATTTGATTAAAAATAAAGTAAAATTTGGGTAATGCCATGTCAACTCAGCCAGGGGTCGCCAGTTCAAAGTTTTTGATTTTGCTAATATTTTTTTCTGAAGAAAGATTAACATGTGAAGTGATGAAAGGCAAAATATTAAATGTCCTGGATGAATATTTACTGAGTAATCCACTTTTTTGTAGAGCAATTTAGCAATTTTCATCTGAGAGCCATATTACAGGGGGGTAAAGATGACTAAAGATAACAGTATCGTAATATAACTTTTAAACAGAGATTGGTAGGTATATTAGTAAAATCTGTTGCCTTTAGCAATCTTTGTTGCATTATGTGCCAATTCAAAAATGAAGAACTTTAAGTTTTTTTCTCCAAAGTTTGCATGCCTTCTAATTTTATACTATTTATTCTTCAGAGATTTTTCTTTAAATCAAATGACTATCAGCTGTATACAAAGTGACCAACATTTGGTTTTCAAGCATCGAAAATGGGTAACATTCAACAATCTTAAAATGGAGCCTCACTGAGATCCCCATATTTCTTGGATTGAACTGTAGGACCTTACAAATAAGAATTCCAAAAGAAAATCTAAAGTCAAAGGCTACATTCACATCGCTACGTTCACAACCGCATTTACTTACAGGTGTGATTCTGGAAATGTCCTGTTCATACAGCAGCTAACAGTAGCATCTCGAATACTGTCTGTATGGACGTGCAGCAGGAGTCAAGCCCGTATTCCTTACCAGTAACCACAGCGACAGTGACCAAAGTAATATCAAGGATGGCGACGTCCGTTTTATCGCTTTCTGACACCACAAAAGTCCAATCGAGCTGCGAGTTCATTCATTAAACCTTCATTAACCGACAGCAGCTTTTAAATTTGAGTGGAGAGCGGAGCATTTGAGCCACGTGCAGAACACAAAACTGATAGGAGGGATAGGCTCCGGTGGAAACTGGATATAAAACTTTCAGATGACACGCAACTCATTTCTCTGTCGCTGTAAGTTACCGAAACCACACATGAAAGCAGGCAACACATGGTAGACGCGCGTTTGTGCGGCAGAGCGGCTCTTTGGCACTGAATGACGTGGCGGACAACTAGTTGTCCAGTCCTGATACGTTCACACAGCTCGTGTGTTCCGAGGATGCGGTTGTGAGTCCTGAAAATTTACGGGTGTGAGTTCGGTTATGGAATGCGGTTGTCACACCCGTAAATAACCGTACTGTGTGTGAACGTATCAGTATTAAGTACTCAAATACAGGACTGACAACTTATTCTTCTGCTGTGTGAGCGTGGCAATATTGCGATATCTTGTTATGGCAAGTATGTTCAATTCAGTTGTTTTGACAGAAGGAAACCAGTTGCATTTCTAGTACATTATTTGTTCTTCAGACATTCCTCTTTAAAAGAAAAGAAGAATTATGTTCATGATTCTAGCAAAGTGACCCACATTTGATTTTTAATATAAAAATGTATCAAAATGTATACAATTTAACGAGTTACCCCTGGAGCCATATTGAGATCCCAATATCTCTGGAACCGAACCATATGGGACCTTAAAAATGAAGATGCCAAAAGGAAAGTCTGTTAAGACCAAATATCTAAAGGGGCATTAAGATATCTTTAATACTTCTTGAGCTGTAAGCATGCAAACTTTGAAGAAAAAACTTGAATGGTGCTGTTTCTCCATTTTTGAAGTGTCACCATTGGCACATATCGCAACAAAGACTACTAAAGTCAACAGATTTTACTAATAGACCTACCAATATCTGTGTAAATGTAACATTATGATTTTATAAAATTTGTATAAAATTTAAATAATCAGAATTTCCATTTTTCCACGACTTTGATTGAATGTATATTTTTAAAATGTATTATTTTAATTTATTTTGGTTTTTAAGTTTTGCTGAACATATATTAAATAGGATATAATACATCTTAAATAGGGATACGTTGTGGAAGACATAATGTGCTTATTTATTGGCTTCATCTAGTGTTTTGTATTTCAACGAAAATGTGTCTTTCTCAGATCAATAAGCAGGTTCCAAAACTGTATATACTGTAGTGTCAGTATATATTGATCTTGCTACAAAATATGTTAAATAAAGCTGAATTTGCCCAAAATATTCAGTGTAGTAAATCTTAAATCTTGTACATTATAATTGTTAATAACCCTTTTGAGGTTTAATTCCTCTGTCTTTTTTCCCCTTCTCTTTTTTTCTTAAGTAGAGGTGTCTAAATTGTAGACCAGTGTCTTCCTTCTACAGATTCACACATATCAAGCTCAGATGACAGCAGCGAGGGCTGCCTGTGGCATCAGGATGAGATATTTGGCATTTCGAATCCTGAGCTGTCATAAATCAGTTTGTCTCACATGCCAAAAAAAAAAAAAAAAACTAAAATAACACTCATCACCTCACCTGCCACCTCATAGTACTTCACATGGCCATAACTAATTTTAGAAACTGCAGATATTCAAAATGATATTCAGAATAAAATATTCCATAAGCTCTTTTTTTTCTCATGGTGTTAAAAAAACAAATCAAGTATAGCCTTCAGTGCATCATTGTTTCTTTGCATTCTTTGATTCAATATCTTGGCTATTGCAGTCTCCTTTATACTGAGTTCTGGTCAGATGATTTTCTTTGATTTCCACCTACGTTCATCTCAAGAGCCTTGTGCATAGTAATGCTTCCTGGGTCATTCAGAGAATGAGCCACTTTAACATTTGAAGAGGGCAGCCTCACTGAACATAGACTCGAGACTCAAGAGAACCCAAGAAAAGAAATGAGAGTGGAAAAGAGCAAGAATAGAGTGCACACACATCCCAGAAAAGAAAGAGACGGATAGAAAGAAAAAGCAAAGGAACGAGAGTAAATTGGTCATCTGAGAAAAGAGAAAAAGAACGAGATGACATGAGAACGAGAGAGAAATTGATTATCTACTCTCTGTGTGTGACAACACTTGCGGGAGCCAGACTAAATCAAATGCCATCATTTGAGAGCAGAGCAAACTGCTTGGCACTGTACAGTGCGGGGGACACTCGATCTGTCATCCAGCATTCATTTTCACATTTATCAACCTTCTCCATTCTCTGCTTTTCATTTAGAGCAAACAGATGTAGAGGGATCAATACAGCGCTCCTCTGCAGTGGCGAACACGGACGGAGGGGAGGTGTAGAGGAGCCACTCGAAATGCAGTTGCTGGTGAAGAATACAACGAGCCCTGAAAGACTGGTAATACGCACAGACATCAAGAATCACAGCTAAAATCAAAGAAGAACGTGACACAATATCATGAGAAAATGAGTTTCAGGGTATGATGTCTTATTCAATTCAATGAAGTCAACAGTCAGTTAATTCATAGAGGTAACTAAATCTGTCTGTCTGTCTTGCTGTTGTTTGTTCTGTCTATTGTTCGTTTGTGTTCTATCGTTCTGTCTGTCTGTCATTCATTCTGTTTATCTATACATCACGCTGTCTCTTGTTCATTGTGTCTGTTATTCGTTCTGTGTTCTATCATTTTATCTGTCTATCTATATATGGTATTGTTAGATTTTTCAGTACATGATATATTATAATATCTATAGAAATCATGCTATCATTCAAATTAATCTTTTAATTTATTTAATTTTATTTTATTTGATTGACCAGTGAATCACACCAATGCATACAAAAGGAACAATTACACTAAACAGTAGATGAAAATGCTAACCGTTTTTAGTTTAGCACAGTATCGAAGTAAGACAAATAAGAATAAGTACTCATTTTTACTCCAAACTTGCGGTATAGCATCAATCGACTGTTTGAAATAACTTTGTCTTATGAATTGATTCTTATTATATGTCACGATTTGGTCAGCTACCTGGATGCGTGGCCATATTGACGATACTTGGGTGTAAACAACAGGACTGGACGGTTAATATACTGCTGAATACATTGTTCTGCAAATTTATGCTGTTTATACCAAGGAAAAAAGTGTGGAAGCTGCTAAATCATATAAAGAAGGACTTAGTAAGCAGGAAAGGGTGCAATATTTTGACAAACTAAAGTTAATATGTGGTAAAGATGCATACGAGCAGTATTAATTAAGATATTAGCCTAATGCTTCACCTACCTGACCGGAAATGATAAGAACAAACACGAATGTTGTCAAGATTCTTGCCCTGGAAATCCTGGTTCAGTTTGGCCAACCACAAATGCCTTTTGTTCCTCAGACAGTCCTTTGCACTCTTCTCCTTGATTTGTTGTAGCTTTTGCCAGTCTATAGTACTCCAAATCGACCGGTTAGTACAGCCCAAAACATGACAATAATTGAGTATTTACAGCAGCAATAATCAAGTTTTGTTCGGTTCAGTGGCATTGTTTATGTTTGGTGCCGCCAATATAAAGATTGATGATGCATCGTGAAAACACTCTATAGTATTTTATACAGTCATAAAGGCTATGTCAATTAGCATTGCAATATAAATACACATTATTCATGTTTCGTCATACAAAACATTTCTTTATGTATTTTATTCCAACATTCTCACTCCCAAATCGTCCCAAATTGACACTTGGTCAAGACCCCTTTAGCGTCACTTTTTGACACACAGGGTCCTATGTAGTTTTCAGTTGTTTGTCTTAATGTAATGGTTTGCATGCATTTGTAAAAAAGTAGAAATAATTTTATATAAATGTATACTTTCATTGGAGCGCCTAACCCCACCCCTACCCTAAACCTACCCACTTCTGAACAATATAAGACATGTAACAGGCAATTATAAGTACAGTCACAGGTATTTAATGGAAAGGGAAAGGAAGGGAAAGGACGTGACGTGTGGCCAAGTATGGTGACCCATACTCGGAATTTGTGCTCTGCATTTAACCCATCCAAGTGCACACACACAGTAGTGAGTAGTGAACAAATACCTACAACAAAAACTGATGCCAAGGGGTCCTGACCAAGCGTCAGTATGTTGTGTTGGGAGTGAGAACTGTTGTTTATTGAGCTACAGCCACAGTTCCATGTCTTTGCCCATATAAGGGATTTCCTGAAAAGTAATTTGTTGTATTACTCCTATGAGTCTCGCTTGTGGACTTTGTGGACTACCAATACTGGTATATTTTGCGACACCCCTAATTAACATGATAACAATATTTCATTATTTAAATATCACAATTATCATCAATACCAGTATATTGTGACACCCCTAGGTGTTATCTTTCTAAAATTTTGTCTGTTATTCTATTGTTCATTCTGTTTTGTTCTGTCATTTTTCTATTGTTCTTTCTTTCTTTCTTTTTCTTTCTTTCTTTCTTTCCAATATTATTTATCAATCCATCGTTCGTTCTGTCTTTCACTTTATCTGTCTGTAGTTCTGTTTGTTATTCTTAATATTGTTCTATTCATATAGCTAGCCGGAATTATAGCTATCATTCTGTTGATGTATCTGTAGTGTAGTTTTTCAAAGTTGTTTTTAGCTCAAAACAGCATCTCAGTATGGCATTGAAAAACATTGCATACAATGTAATTAATTTAATTAAAGCCTCTAGACAGCCCTTATCTATCTAGCTAGTGAGCTACCTGTTCGTTCTTATGGGAATCTGTGTTTTTATTCATGTGCATGTGTTTTAGATGCCTCATAATGGATTAAAATATGCATGGAATTGAAACACTTATATGGCACGTATCCTTGAAGCATAGGTACAGGAAACGGACCATTACAAACCATATCGCCATTAATGGAACAACAGCTGGATCTTTTCAGTATTCCTCTGCGCTTTAGATGTAATTGAAAGTAGATGAAGCATTGTTTTAAATGAGTAGTTCTGAGGCTCTCTGGGTAATTTCCCCCATTAATGAATCTGCAGATTATTTTCGGGGCAAATGAACCAAGAACAGCACAAATGTATTTATGCATGGTTCACTAATTAATCTGTTTAAGTTATACTTTCAACAGAACGAAACCAGTATGGGGTTTCACCTCCTGCTTCTGCTTTACACTTGTATGGCAAACACTTTTATAAAAGGGCATAACAGCACTTTATTTTGCCAGCACGTGGCGGCTTACTGATCACCTTATGTTTAATAATGATCGTGCTTCTTAAATAGAACCACTATATCACTCTTGGAAAATATAGCTTTTATTCTGCAAATATTACATTTAATTCAGAAAAGCTTCAAATAATAGAAGTAAAATGGGTTTCAGAAACTGTTTCATGTTGAAAATGCTATTATTAGGTCTTAATCGCATTATTTTAAACCTACAGTCATGGCCAAAGATATCGGCACCCTTGCAATTCGGTCAGAAAATGCAACACTTCTCTCAGAAAATTGTTCCAGTTGCAAATGTTTTGATTTTCACATGCTTATTGTTTTTGTTTGCACTGCAACAACACAAAAAAAACTGAGAAGAAAAGTCAAAGTTGCTAAAATTTCACACAGAACTCAAAAATGGACTGGACAAAATGATTGGCACCTTGTCAAAATAATCATGTGTCCACTGTGTACAATATCATCAAGAGGTTTACAGCCCATGGCACTGTAGCTAACCTCCCTAGATGTGGACAGAAGAGCAAAATTAATGAAAAATTACAACGAAGGATTGTTCGAATGGTGGATGAAGAACCCCGATTAACTTTCAAACAAATTCAAGCTGATCTTTAGACACAGGGTACAACAGTTTCAGCTCGCACTATTCGTCGCCATCTGAATGAAAAGGGACGCTATGGTAGGAGACCCAGGAGGACACCACTGCTGACACAAAGGCATAGAAAAGCAAGACGAGAGTTTGCCAAAACGTATGTGACAAAACCACAATCCTTCTGGGAGAATGTACTGTGGACAGATGAGACAAAAGTAGAGCTTTTTGCTAAAGGACATCATGGCGCTGTTTATAGAAAAAGAAATGAGGCCTTCAAAGAAAAGAACACAGTCCTTACAGTCAAACATGGTGGAGGTTCAAAGATGTTTTATGGTTGCTTTGCTGCTTCTGGCACTGGATGCCTTGACTGTGTGAACGGTATCATGAAATCTGATGATTACCAAAGAATTTTGGGGTGCAACGTAGTGGCTAGTGTCAGAAAGTTGCGTCTCCACCAGAGGTCATGGGTCTTCCAGCAGGACAATGATCCGAAACACACTTCAAAAAGCACTCAGAAATTGTTACAAACAAAGAATTCTGAAATGGCCAGAAATGAGTTCAGATGAATCTGAATCCCATAGACCACCTGTGGAGAGATCTTAAAACAGCATTTGGGAGAAGGCATCCTTCAAATCTAAATGACCTGGAGCAGTTAGCACAAGAAGAGTGGTCCAAAATTCCAGTAGAGAGATGTAAGAAACTCATTCGTGGTTGCAGGAAGTGATTAAGGAAGGGAGTGCTACCAAATATTAAAGGAACACTCCACTATTTTTCCTAATAGCTTAGCATAGATCATTGAATCAGATTAGATCGTTAGCATCTCGCTCGATCCAACGGTCTAATCTGATTCAATAATCTATGCTAAGCTATTAGCAAAGAAAGTGGAGCGTTCCTTCAAGTTAAGGGTGCCAATAATTTTTTCCAGTGCATTTTTAAGGTTCGGTGTGGAATTGTATCAGATTTGACTTTTTTATATCAAATGAACCATTTTTTTTTTTTTTGGTAGTAAAAACTTGTACTTATTAATTATTAATAAAGTAAAATGGATGAATAAGATCAGTGTAATCTCAATCTTTTGAGAGTGTAAATTGGATTGCTTTTAAAGTTTCCTCTGGATAGAAGCTGCAATAGCAGATTGAATTTTTAGCAAGGTCATGATGGGCGAATCTGCATGAGAAAATGTCATCGTTGACAGACAGCTGTCACAGCAAGACACCAGCCCACAACAGTGGTATACTTTTACAGCGAACAACACACACACACACCAATGTAATCCGCAGCACCCCAACCTCTTCCCGTCAAGGGTCACCTGGGTTAGGATGAGTGACAGCTCTCTGGATCACAAGAGCCTATAGTGGAGAGAGTGAATTTGGTGGAAAGATCATCTCCTCCCTCGGGGTGGTCAAGGCCTCACTCTGAGAGAAGACTGATAAGAACACAGAGTGACGAGGGACATATGTCTGAGACAGATAAAAATAAAATAAAAAAACATGAGCATCAGAGAGGAACGCTGGAGGAACTTTAGCACAAAGCAGCTCTGTCCCAGCAGACTGAAGGTTACATGCAACACCTAGCGCAGAGGGGGGATGTGTCGCTAAAACGCCATCAACTGGAGAGCTGAATTTGTCTTTCGTTTTCACACCCTGCCCGCTTTCTTCTACGGTCTTGCACCTGGGTCATTGTTCTTCTAAATGTTTGACTTTCTTCTGGTCTTGCTTGATATATATGACCTGCTCCATCATTTTGACTTGTTTTGACCCAGAAACACATTTTGACTTTTATGTGATCAATTTTGTGTAAAAAAAAAAAACAAACAAACAAAAAAACTCAGGTTTCTGCTTGTTATTATTGTTATTTTTTATTATTAATATCCATCATTGGCCTCTAAAGAGATTAAATACAAATACAGTGCATTTATAATATAGTGTGTATTTTAATATTTAATATATTTATGATTTTTGATATTTGGTCTTTTCTAAAAGCTAACTTATAATCTTTGGACACTAAATTACTTTCCTTTAAAAGTAACTGAGGCAGCTACAGAAACTACAGTTGAGGTCAAAAGTTTACATACACCTTGCAGAAACTGCAAAATGTTCATCATCAAAAAAAATGGGAACATACAAGGATTTTTAATTCTGTGTTGTTACTTATTCTTCAGAAAAATCCTTCAGGTCCCACAAATTATTTGGTTTTTCAGCATTTTTGTGTATTTGAACCCTTTCCAACAATGACTGTATGATATTGAGATACACCTTTTCACACTGAGGACAACTGAGGGACTCACATTTAACTATTACAGAAGGTTCAAATGCTCACTGATGCTCCAGAAGGAAAAAAATATGCATAAAAAGCCAGGGGTGTAAACTTTTGAACGGAATGATGATGTGTACATTTTTCTTATTTTGCCTAAATATCATATTTTTTTCATTTAGTACTGCCCTTCAGAAGCTACAGAAGAGACTTACATGTTTCCCTAGAAGACAAAATAAGTTAAATTTACCCTGATCTTCAAATTCAAAAGTTTTCACCCCTGGTCTTAGTGCATTGTTTTTCCTTTTGAAGCATCAGTAAAAATTTTAACCTTCTGTAATAGCTGCATATGAGTCCCTCAGTTGTCCTCAGAGTAAAAAGATGGATCTCAAAATCATACAGTCATTGTTGGAAAGAGTTTGGACAATGAATGACTTTCCTTTGATAACAGTAACTTCAGATATTGCAACTACATTAAAGACCTTCAAAATTACATTTAATGTTTACATTTCATAACAAAATTGTCATAATTTGAGTTTGTTTATAACTTAAACTGTAAAAATAGTCAAAAAAATCATTCTTTGCTTATATTGTTTTGGACCTATTTTGAAGGAGCATTTCACATTAAAGTTTAACTATGATTTGAAGATTTTTGATTCATTTTCAGGCTTGACATTCTTTGAAGTGAGAAAAGGAGTTCGTCAGAGCAGACTTGGGAGGATTTTTAATTAATTTTAAATATGCACAGCTAAAACAGAGTGTAACACCATACTCAACTTATTTCATCACTATGATTTTCTGAGGGGTGAGAAACATGAAACACACACACAGAGGGAAATTTGTAAGGATATGTGGTTGTATTTCATACTTTCCAAAGCACCACCCAGTAAGCAATTTCTCACCGATTTCCCATCAACACATCATCACCGGCGTTTGCTGTAAAGTGGATTCATTGTTTGCTGCAACAGTCCTCAATGCGCACCGATTCATTTGATCGCTACGGAGTAATCAGGGGTTATAAAGCGTGACCGGCCGATGGAATCGAAAGGCTGCGCTTTGGCCTCTGATGTTATGACTGCAACAATCATGATCTATATGAATCAGTAAGCCAGAAACACATTTCTGCCATAACTCCAGAACAGACTCCGATAAACTCAAATACCAAAACCATTAACAAGACTGAGCGCTGCTGTCTGCTTGAGAGGAAATATGACTGGGGAGGAAAATAAATCGCTTTGTTTGTTCATGCCACGCTGATACAAAAATGGCTTTGCGTATTAAGGGAATCGGCACAGAGGAAGGGTGCTGGTGTGTTTATGCAGTGTTTGTGATGACTTGGTTTTCATTTCAGTCATAAAAGTGACTGAATGAAACACTACTGAATGGGTTCTTTCCCAGGTGCCGTCTTATGCATATCAAATGGTAGTGAGCAACTCATAGCTGTACTCTTGTTGGACAACAGATATTTTATTCACACTCTAATGGCACGAAAATAACCCACATGTATCAATGTACCAAGTTTTGCTGCAATCAGACCAGCCACCAGACTTATTCTTTCTTATTTGATAAATTAAACAGTGGGGTCCCAAATGCTTAAGGCCATACTGAAAAATCATAATTTATTGGGTACTTTCAATTGGGAGGTGGCTGTCCTGAACCCTAACCCCTAAATTTCAGTGTATGAAAAATTGTCACTACCGAAACAGTCGCTACCAAAACATGTCATCAAGGGAACACATAGTCCTAATATTTGGGGGAAATAAACAAAATTTTAATACAATTATGTATGTTTTAGCAGTGTTTTAGTTTGCAAGTTAAAATGTGGTTGCTACCAAAACATTACTGTCACTACCAAAAATGTGCAGTCACTACCAAAACATGGGATGTTTTGTCAGAAAGAAAGTATACTGACTTGTCATCTAAGATTTTTTTAAATATTTTTGGTTTTTATGGGATTCAAACTAATGAATCCTTAACTTTGAGATCAGTACGATCAACATTTTGCCTTTTACAAAGAAAAATTGGATTCACAAAATACAACAAATCTCATAAATCACACATGAAATATTGTTAAAAATGTAATTGTTATCGATTTACCTCTGAAAATCAATAGTTATATATATATATATATATGTTTGTGATCAGAGGTCACGTTAACCGAAAATTGTCTGTCATTGACAGAATTTTTTTTTTTTATCAGTGACGGAAAAATCTGAAGGCCGTCCGTCATTTTGATGGATTACACTGAGGGTGATCTATTGTAAAATTGTCACGAATGTTTTCCTATGCGTTTGATTAGGTACAGATGTAGATGTAAGCAAAATCTTAATAGGTCAATATAACCCTTCTAATTAAATTCTATGTCACTGAGTTTCAGTAGTGACAAATTTGGGGAGAGGACAAATATTCCAAAACTTTCTGAAAATACAATATGAGAATTAACTGCACATTTACTAGAAATGTGTACCTTGGATATTATACAATTTGCATACACACACACATTTTTTGGAAAAAAGACAAATTTTTTCACTTTGGACCAATTTTGTAGAATGGCCCATATATGTAGAGTATTTATTTAGTCTTTAAATGACAATAGAAATATCTAATATTCTGTACCCTTTCCAGGGCCATAATCTAATATACACTACCGGTCAAAAGTTTAGAATAATTAAGATTTTTTGTTAATGGTTAATGCTGATTTGCTGTACTGTAATTATTATCATTTATTCTTGGCAAGCTAGATTACGTTCCTATGTCTAACAATATCAAAGAACATCATCACTGATTAGCCTAGCCTATTCTAGTGCAAGTTTATGCATTTTAAAAAACACTTGTTATAAGTGAAGCTATCTACACTATTTGATGAATAAATCTCTTACCACACACTGCACACGTATGCGGCGCGTTACGGCTCCGACACGGCAACTGGAGTAGATCGCGGCTTCTGCATGTGTTTCGACCCCCTGTACTGCACACGTCTGCGACGCGTCACAGCTCTGAAGCGGCTACTATAGTCAATGCTTGTGTTTATACCCGCCACGCTGCGGCTCCTTGAAGCGGTTCTCCGCACTGCATCACTAAAGTTAGGCTAATCCCCCACCTTGTCCCTTCCCTCTCTCCAACAATTTGAATTTCCGTGGGCAGAATTTAATTTAATTATATTCCAATGGACCATTTTGTGACATCATTGCATGCGGAAAACAAACATTGTAGTCCAAAGGAGCCGTTCGTTGTAGTTCTTGAAAAGGGATTTTTTAAGAACAAAATATCTCCTTTTGGAGTGGGCTTTGAGATTTGTAACTTTGTAGATCTTTTTTATGCCCAAAGATATAGACTGACTAAAGTTCAAAAAGTGAAAAAGCATAATAGCACCCCTTTAATAGTTGTGTTTGAGTCCCTCAATTGTTCTCAGTGTAAAAAGATGGATCTCAAAATCATACAGTCACTGCTGGAAAGGGTTAAAATATGCAAAAGATGCTGGAAAACTGAAGAATCTGCAGGACCTGGAGGATTTTTCTGAAGAACGTGAATTTTGTACGATCTCTCTTATTTTGTTACAATCATTCACATTTTTACAGATTCTGCCGGGGTTCCCAAACTTTCGCATGCCACTCTATATAGATGACAATGGAGTGACAAAAATTTATATTTCAAAATTAGCTACATAAACCTTGAAAGTAAACCACACTGAGATTTTGGGTTGCATATTAATTGTCAGAATTGTGTTTTTATCGTCTCCCAGGCTAGCAGGAGTCCTGGTTGAGTTGTTGTCTCCTGGAGGATTATAGCGGGAGGGGAATATAATTTCATACTGCAGTATTGATTGATTTTTATCTTTGCCAGCTCTGTTGTCAGTGTCCTTCTCCAGAATGACCTCTAGAGAAAAGAAGAATGTTGTGGTCTCATTCCTTCTGGAAACCATAAAACGCCATTCATCATAAATCATCCTGTAAATCAAATTATAGGTCCTGTCTGTAAAGATAAAGCATTTTTCACGATCTTCTAATTTTTCAGATCTAGAATAAAACTATTCTATTGTGAAAGCAGACATTTGGGCGAAACACATTGTTTTAATACCACACCTACTTCAAATGTATAATATATAAATAAAAGAAAGAAGAATTTAATTAAGTTGCTGCACAGATACGACCAAGACTTTTCGCTTCATATGACCCAACCAGTTTCCACTGTGCGAAGATGCTCACAATGACAGAACTGTTAATTAAGATGCACAGATAACTGTGCTGCCCTCACTGTGAGCTTCCAGCACCATGAATTTACGTTGTAATTTGTTTTCCACAGGTCTTTGCTCATATATTCTGCTTATTTATTCCTGCTTTGAAGCGCCTACTGTTTTACTGCATGATTGAAAATAAAGCAAATGCCTTGTTGAGGTGTGTTTCGCACTCATTATTTACCTCGTCAGTTTATACCCTTTCAGTTATCTGGGAACCCATTATGTGTCAGATTAGTTAAATGAATGTTACTTCCAAACAATGGCTGGTTTTAATTTGAGAACCACTGTGACTGGATCATTAAAGGAGTAGTTCACCCAAAAATGAAAATTTGCTGAAAATGTACTTACCCTCAGGCCATCCAAGATGTAGATGAGTTTATTTCTTCATTACATTAGCCAAAATGATCACAAAATTAGCCTTACATCACTTGCTCACCAATGGATCCTCTGCAGTGAATGGGTGCCGTCAGAATGAGAGTCCAAACAGCTGACAAAAACATCACAATAATTCACAAGTAATCCATGCAACTCCAATCCATCAAATAACCTTTTGTGCAGCAAAAATTTGAGTGTTTGTAAGAATCTAATTCTGATGGCACCCATTCACTGCAGAGGATCTATTGGTTAGCAAGTGATGTAATGCTAAATTTCTCCAAGAAAAGTTCTGTCATTGCATGAAAAACATCATGAGGGTAAATATTAATACAGTTTTCATTTTTGGGTCAACTGTTCTTTTAAATGAAATGATTGAATGAACTTATTTTCAAACTTAAATAGATTTTTAATTCACAGCCCGTTTAGATGGCAAAACAAAGGCTTTTGTCTTGCTCCTTTCTTCTGAGTTAAGATTGTGCTTTCCTCTTGCTGTTTGTATTGAAGGAAAATAAAAAAGCCATTTCTGTCTCTCTTTGAAATAATGAAGAGAGGGATAGAAAACACAATGAGTTCTCTGTTTCAGTTTGCTTTTCAATAGGGCAAAATTGGCGCCGTGAAAAAACAGATTGTTCGCTTTATTTCTGTTGCTTTGAGTCACGTTTTCTCCAAGACAAACAGAAAGGCAGTTTCCTTTGTGTAACAAGCACAAGTGGGGTGAGGTTTATCCCCTGGAGACGGCCAAAGTTGTGTACTTGTCACTGAGGAGGCAGTAAGACTGATGGGAAAAGAGTGAAAGAAAGAGAAAGTTGGACTGGGAAGAAATGAGAGAGAGAGACACAGAACATAACAGTCAATATTTATTGAGTGAACTGTGCTTGCACCCTAGGAGCCCTGTGTCAGATCTGCTGCTTTAATTGGGCAAGGATGGTCACTTACCTGGGTAAGACACATCTCCTCTATTTGATCGCTGTTCACTTTAATGTAAGCAGCCTGGGACTCTGTCAGAGTCGTGTTGCCTTTGTGTATGGAAAAATAACAAGTCTCCCATCTTAGCTCTTGAAATCAATTGCGCTTTAATTCAATGAAGTTGGTGTGAATCTACGGCAGGCTGGGGAGTATTTGCTGTTTGTTTGTGAAGGGTTTTGTAGAGCAGGAGGGATAAATGTCATGCTGTACTGCTTTGAGTGATGTTCTCGCTGAACTAGAGCATGCTTGATGTTTTATAGCGATGGTAAAATGGCACCATTTCTAGTGCTCACGTGTTAGGAGGTTTTTTTTCACAGTTCAAAAAGTTTTGAAGAAACTTTTAAAATCATAATTTATTGGGTACTTTCAATTGAGAGGTGGCTGTCCTGAACCCTAACCCCTAAATTTCAACGTATGAAAAATTGTCACTACCGAAACAGTCGCTACCAAAACATTTGGTTGAGTTTCAGTAGTGACATCTTTGTTTTTTGGGTGCTATCCCATAAAATTGTCACTACCGAAACATATCATTGTTTCGGTAGTGACGAAAGGGAACACGTATTCCTCATATTTGGAGGAAATAAACAAAATTTTAGTACAATTATGCAATATTTTTGTATTTTAGTATGTTTTAGCAGTGTTTTAGTTGCAAGTTAAAATGTGGTTGCTACCAAAACATTAATGTCACTACCAAAAATGTGCAGTCACTACTAAAACTAAACGTTTTGAAGAAGTTTTACTTTTTTAAAGTACTTTTGAAAATGATTTTTAAAATGATGTACACTCACATCTATCTATCTATCTATCTATCATTCTATCTATCTTTCTACCGGTCTTTCTGTTTTTCTGTCATTCTGTCTATCCATCATTCTGTCTATCTATCTATCTATCTTTATGTCTGTCCGTCTATCTATCTATCTATCTATCTATCTGTCGTTCTTTCTGTTGTTCTGTCATTCTGTCTATCCATCATTCTATCTATCTATCACTCTATCGTTCTATCTATCATTTTATCGTTCTGTTGTTCTATCGTTCTTTCAGTTGTTCTGACATTGTCTATCTATCTATCTTTCTATCATTCTCTCTTTCTATCTGTCGTTCTATCATTCTACCGTTCTTTCTGTTTTTCTGTCATTCTATCCATCATTCTATCTATCTATCTATCTGTATGTCTGTCCATCTATCTATCATCTATCTATCTATCTATCTATCTATCGTTCTTTCTGTTGTTCTGTCATACTGTCTATCCATCATTCTATCCATCTATCGCTCTATCGTTCTATCATCATTTTATCGTTCTTTTGTTCTATCGTTCTTTCTGTTGTTCTGACATTGTCTATCTATCTATTTATCTATCTGTCTATCTATCTTTCTATCGTTTTATCATTCTTTCTGTTTATCCATCTGTTTATCCTGTCATTCTGTCTATCCATCATTCTATCATTCTTTTGTTCTATGTATCATTCTTTCTATTCTGTCATTCTGTCTATATCTATCTATCGTTCTATCTATCATTTTATCGTTCTGTTGTTCTATCGTTCTTTCTGTTGTTCTGACATTCTGTCTATCCATCATTCTATCTGCACTATATTGCCAAAAGTATTCGCTCACCTGCCTTGACTCGCATATGAACTTTAGTGACATCCCATTCCTAATCCATAGGGTTCAATATGACGTCGGTCCACCCTTTGCAGCTATAACAGCTTCAACTCTTGACAGAAGGCTGTCCGCAACGTTTAGGAGTGTGTTTATGGGAATTTTTGACCATTCTTCCAGAAGCGCATTTGTGAGGTCACACACTGATGTTGGACGAGAAGGCCTGGCTCTCAGTCTCCGCTCTAATTCATCCCAAAGGTGTTCTATCGGGTTGAGGTCAGGACTCTGTGCAGGCCAGTCAAGTTCATCCACACCAGACTTTGTCATCCATGTCTTTATGGACCTTGCTTTGTGCACTAGTGCACAGTCATGTTGGAAGAGGAAGGGGCTAGCTCCAAACTGTTCCCACAAAGTTGGGAGCATGGAATTGTCCAAAATGTCTTGGTATGCTGAAGCATTCAGAGTTCCTTTCACTGGAACTAAGGGGCCAAGCCCAGCTCCTGAAAAACAACCCCACACCATAATCCCCCCTCCACCAAACTTTACCCTTGGCACAATGCAGACAGACAAGTACCATTCTCCTGGCAACCACCAAACCCAGACTCGTCCATCAGATTGCCAGATGGAGAAGCGTGATCCGTCACTCCAGAGAACACGTCTCCACTGCTCTAGAGTCCAGTGGGGCCGTGCTTTACACCACTGCACCCGACGCTTTGCATTGCACTTGGTGATGTATGGCTTGGATGCAGCTGCTCGGCCATGGAAACCCATTCCATGAAGCTCTCTGCGCACTGTTCTTGAGCTAATCTGAAGGCCACATGAAGTTTGGAGGTCTGTAGCGATTGACTCTGCAGAAAGTTCTTCGCACTGTGCGCCTCAGCATCCGCTGACCCCGCTCTGTCAGTTTACATGGCCTACCACTATGGGCTGAGTTGCTGTCGTTCCCAAACGCTTCCACGTTCTTATAATACAGCTGACAGTTGACTGTGGAATATTTAGGAGCGAGGAAATTTCACGACTGGACTTGTTGCACAGGTGGCATCCTATCACAGTTCCACGCTGGAATTCACTGAGCTGCTGAGAGCGACCCATTCTTTCACAAATGTTTGTAAAAACAGTCTGCATGCCTAGGTGCTTGATTTTATACACCTGTGGCCATGGAAGTGATTGGAACACCTGATTCC